>VOPJ01000115.1:0-106059 GCA_014673585.1 Semibalanus balanoides
ACCTGCCCCGACCTGCCCCGACCTGCCCCGACCTGCCCCGACCTGCCCCGACCTGCTCCGACCTGCCCGGATCTGACCCGACCTGCCCCGACCTTCCCCGACCTTCCCCGACCTTCCCCGACCTTCCCCGACCTTCCCTGACCCGACCTGACCTGACATCTGCCCCGGTCTCGACAGGTGGCCAAGGAGCGTCTGTCGGTGTTCGTGCCGTCCATCCCGGAGCCTTTCGAGGCGGACCTGAACGACACCGCGTCTCTGCACCAGCTGCTGGTGGCCCGCGAGAACATCGCCTTCGGACTGCTCGGCATGAAGCTCATGAAGGTAAGAAGGAGGAAAGGAGGAAGGATCGTAGTTAGGAAAGGAGCATGAATGTAGGATGCGAGAAGGTCGAACGGAGCGATGATCACCTGCAGTAAAGCACTCGGATCATCCGAGTCATTTCGGGTAGGTTTATCTACATAGTTTGTCTGTAGTTGGCCGGAAACGACTGTGTGTTGCATTGTGTTTGTGTTCCAGCGGATGGTTTATATCTGATGACTTCCTGATCTGTAGAGTGTAAGGTCGTGTTACGAAGGGAGCTCAGTGACAGGATGGACGCTCCCGAGATTGGTGCTCCTGATGTGGTCACAGCTGTGACCCCAGCTGCTGCTGCACTTCCTGGTGCAGCAGCAGCTGGGGACAATGGGCTGTGTATCATTGCTTTATGTGTTCTGACTGATCAGCTGAATGAGATCAGTTCTAGCTGTCATAGCTGTCACAGAGCCAATGGATCGGACGATTATTTTCTTGCCGTCTTGGTTCACGTCTTCATTACCTGATTGGTGTGATCTTGGTTTGGCGGCAGATTGGTGTGATCTTGGTTTGGCGTTACGGTGTTTGTTCACGTTTCGTGTCACGCGTGTAGAACGTGAGTTCGTGCTGTGTTCAATCATGCATGTTTTCTGTGTCATATCTCACGCGAAGCCAGTGTGAAGGGTGGGACAGTTACAAGTCCAGTGTGCGGGGAAAGACGGCAGATATAGCACGGTGCGCTAACGTTTAGCGCGGCGAGCGTGACCCGCAATCTAAGCGGATGTATGCTCCGTGGAGGTTTACATCGACACAGGTAGGCTGCATAATGCGTATTTAGAACTTGACTGGAATCGCTTTCTCTCTCAAGCTACAGGTGGAGATGAGATGTGTCTACATACCGCCTGCCTGTAATGTATCCCCCGTCCCTAATCACGGCCGCCTTGCTGGGCTGCGCCAGTCTACAGTCCCCCCCCCCCTCCGCTGCGTGGCAGGTGTCTAACCCTGTCCCGCTGCGCCCTGTACGCGTCGTTAACCGTCTCCCTATGGTTCGCTTCCACTGCCGCCCGTCCTCCCTGCTGTGTTGAGTCCTACGGGGGAATGATATGACCCTGACTCTACACCTACCGCTGGTGGTTGTAAAAGTCTGCAGGATTCGACAGAAATGGTCTGTGTTTCTGGTGTGGTGTGGCGGGCAATGCTGCGCGGCGAACAACGCCCGCTACACGGTCGCTAGAGTCAGCCGGTTGTAAAAGTCTGGTAAAAGTCTGCAGGATTCGTGGGCTGAAATGTAATGTGTTTCGGGTGTGGAGCATGAACAATGCTGCGTGGCAGGGAATGCTCAATGCTCATGCATGTTCACTGCAGTCAGCCGGCTGATATTTTGTCAAACGAGCGCTAAAATGCTATGTATTTCGGGTGTGGTGCAGTGAGTTATTCGTAGCGGGGAACGATCCGACCGCAGCGCCCGGATCGATAACATAGACAGGGCAGGCTGGTTTATTTGTACTAGCAGATGTGTTTGGAAGTTCTTGTTTGACGTGCCGCGATGCGTTGCATCAGGCTGCTCGTACCATCCGTTGATTATACGGTGCTATTATGGTGGACAGTGAGTTCATCTTCAGCGATATACTGTGATGGTCGGATGTTGTGCTGACGTGGTCCGTCCGACCTAGACAGGGAGTCTCGTGGTGCTGTTCTGGCCTGGTGCAGGGCTGCGTTTGCTCGTCACCGTGTGTTAACCTATGTCATGCAGTGCTCCTGGTACGGTCAGTGGTATTGCATCTACCGGGTGATCCGTTGTGGCCCGGTATTATATGGGATTGACCTGACACGTTGTGATGATCCCGTAACCCGCTTCAGGCCGGCCGGACCCGGCAGGGCCTCTCACCCCTGAACCCGTGCCAGGCTGGCAGGGAGGGTTTGTCGAATTCCCTGTACCCCATGTCAGGCCGTTCGGGAGGGCCTGTTAACTTCTGAGTAACCTGACATGCTGTAGTGACCTGACCCTGTACCCTATTCCAGGCCGGCCGGGAGGGCCTTTTTGACGCCTGAACACTCCAGGAGAGTGACCTGGTGACCTGTCTCGTTCCAGGCCGGCCGGGAGGGCCTGTTTAACACCTGGATGCTGAAGAGAGTGACCTTATGACCTGTCTCGTTCCAGGCCGGCCGGGAGGGCCTGTTCGACACCTGGATGCTGAAGGAGAGTGACCTGGTGCAGGGCGCCGCCCGCTCGTTCGGAGACCGTCTCGTCTCGGATCAGTTCGCCGCCGTGATCGCCAAGCAGACGGACGCGCCGCTGACTGAAGTCCTGCAGAAGCTGTACCGCCTGCACCTGCTTACTGTGCTGGAGAACAACCTCGGCCAGTTCGTCTGCAGTGGACTGCTGGAGCCCAAGGTGAGTGGTGGTGTGGGAGGGAAGGTACTGGAGAACAACCTCGGCCAGTTCGTCTGCAGTGGACTGCTGGAGCCCAAGGTGAGAGGTGGTGTCCGGGAGGGAAGGCCGCCAGCGCTGGTGCTGCTGTCGCTGTGGCGGAGGATAAGACATGGGTGGGTCTCATCTGTGACACGGGTCGGGTGGGTGTGGGTGTGGGGAGTGTCATCTGTGACAGGTGGGAACGCATCCGACACGGGTGAGACAGATAGGTTCATCCATGACACTGGAAGTACTACTAGGGCACGAAGAGGATGACGTATGATGGGTGTACTAAACGACAGACGTATTCGTTTCGCCGTAATCCCCTTCAATAAACAAGGAAGTGTATGGTGTACTTGATGTTGACGGGTGCGGGCGGTGGGGCGTGCTGGTTTCGGTGACGGTGGCTATGAGGCCCCAGGGGGCGTCGCTTCCCTGGCTGTGTCTGCTGTCTGCTGCCTCGCATACCAGCCATAGCTGAGTAGATGGGTTGCTGGCGAATCAGCCGGACGGCACTCTAAATAGGGCCAGGCGGGATGCCAGCTTGGCTATCGTAACCGCAACGCTTTTAGTTTTGGAGCGTTCGTGATCGCATGAGTCATTGGCTTGCTCGGGCTGCTGGCCGATCCTTGCTTGCCAAATCGAGTCGTTATGAATGCAGACATTGTGCAGATAATGAAAGCAAGACATTGTCTCTTTTTCCTCTATAGGAGTCATTGACATAGGCTATGGATCGACATATTGTGAAGCTTCTGGTATTGTGCTGATTTGCAGCGTGACTTCCTCTCAAAGTAAACTTTGACATTTCGTTGTACCCTTGTGTCTAGCTGCAGATCGAGAATTGCTTAATCTTTGTGTGTGAAGACCTGCAGTTATATGTGGAGCTTCCCATTTAGGATTTTCTGCAGAAACTGGTTCCAAGCCCAAAACAGGAGTTCAAACAAAACATGTGAACGGCCGCCATGACGGCCACGGCGCCACTCCTTCCGTGCAACGGCTGTTGACTTTTCTTGCTCGTGTCTTGTTTGCCTGTCCCCGCTTTGTCCCTGCGCCTTACACGTCCTTTCCTGCAGTAACATGAAGTGCAGGGTGTGGTGGTGGGGGTTAGAGAGAAGGGCCCATGTCGGATAGCAGTTACCCCGTCCCAGTCGTTTTCAATACTACGAACACAGCCGAGGAAATATTGCTTTATCGGCTATCAGACATGTGCTTGGATACCGAAAACGGATCCCGGGATCTGATCTCTGGAATATGGATCCCGGATCCACTGGTATCATAGATCTACCTTCAAAATTTGTCGATGGATCCACTGGGATCATAAATCCGTCTTTAACATTGGTCGACGGATCCGCCGGGATCCGAGATCGCAGGCACCATTTTGCACTGGGATTCGCTGGGATCCCAGACTCGCCATTATACAGATATTTATTTTCGGGACCCATATTTTAAGTAATTGACAGTACTTTTCAGTTCGTTTAGATGAAACTACCATAGGCGTATGCATTTAGTTATATTTCGTCAAGAAATGTTATAATTATGGCCTACATTACAAGTCGGATTCGAGATCCGTTAGGATCAGAGATTCATTTTCACTAGATCATGGGATCATGTGGGATCCAAGATCCGATGTCAAATTTAATCGAAGGATCCACTGGGATCCAAAATCCACTGTTGTATTTTGTCATGGGATCCAGTGGGATCATATATCTAACATTTCGTTTTGTCGAGAGATCCTCTGGGATCACAGACGCTTCTCTCAGATCCATGCACATATATGGCGGCTATAAACATGTCCTAACCTCCATCCCCTCCCCCTGCCACCGCTACCCCACACCCTCGCAGTCGCCTGCCCTGCTTTTCACGGCCCGATAGCCGAGGGTGAAAGGCGAGCGCTCCGTGCTCGACGTCCTTAGTCCGTCCTGCAGCCGGTTTCTGCCAACTCATCAAAGTGGCCCATTTAGACCAGTGCGCGTGTCAACAGTCGTCCCGAGGGACTTCTTGTGCCAGTTTTTGCACGCAGTGGGCGGCGAGGCCAACACACTCAGTCATTGGCTGCAAAAACGGGCGATGTTTTGCGCGATTTGGCCAAGGGTCTGGCGACAAGATCGAGGAGGACGGAGGGGGGGGGGAACTCAGCCAATACCGGATCTCAGTCCATGGTAATGATATGCGGACAGCGCAGACCTGTCTCCCTGCCCGCGGTGGTCGGGACTTGCCGTACACCTGTCGTCCTGCCCGCGGTGGTCGGGGACTTGCCGTACACCTGTCGTCCTGCTTCGTGCAGTCGTCCGCGGTAAGTGCTGCGGCTCGACTACACCGGAGCTCAGTAGCAGCATCCGGTCACGTTCCGGCTTCTGCCCCCCTATCGCTGGGACGCCGCTCTGTGACCATTGAGGGCGAGGGGTGCATGGTTCAGGAGCTCCGTACTCACTAGTCGGCCGCTGCTGTGCGCAGTGATACCGGAAGTCAGCCAGGAAACGCGTCGGTGCGACCTCAGTGACCGGACGCGCCGGGTGGACTGTGTCCTCCTCATCTGTCCCCCAGTCTCGCTATGATTAGCCGGTCTCCAGTGGCGTATTGTTGTGACGGTATGAGTCGCATCAGGCCGCCCGCCCCGGGCTCTCCACTGAGATCTCCAGCGGCGCTGATGTTGTGACGGTGTGTCGCGTCTCAACCCGTCCCGTGTTGTGACAACGTGTCCCGTGTCATCCTCCTCTCAGGACGGTGGGGTGTCACTGTCCACGCGCCGCGACCCGGGCTCTCCACTTGAGATCTCCAGCGCGCTGATGTTGTGACGGTGCTTTTTTGTTTCGGCGGTTCCTCACCCGTCCCGTTGTTGGACAACTGCTCATCCTCCTCTTCAGGACGGTTGCGGTGGGGTGTCCACTGTCCACGCCGCCGGCTGCGCGTCATCAGCTTTCACCAGCTTCACCTCCGCACGCGGCGTCCCTCTCCCCGCACGCGCCCCTCCGCACGCGTCACCGATGCGCCGCCGAATGTGCGGCGCATGGCGCTCGGCTGCGGGCGCGTGTAGGGAAGTTGCATCAGCAAGTGACGCCACCACTGCCACCGTTCGGCACGTGTGGAGAGTCGGGCTTGGCCAGTGGCCACTGGTCGTCTGACCGCTGTCACTAATACACGCACGCAACTGCGCGGCGATTGCCACACACGCAATGATGCACACCTGTGTCGAGGGGCCAGGGAAATTCGCTCGGGTATCGTCATTAGTGTGTTTTGTCGACGCTCGATGCGGCTCTGGCAGTGGACGCGTCGTCTGATCGATGCGGTGGTGCTGGCGGTCTGAGCCTGGCGCGGCGCATCCCAGTGCGGTGTGTCACGGCACGGCGCTTAATTGGCGGTTACCTGGATCGTGCTGTATTAATCGGCTTCTGTGCTGCACGACCGGCGATGGGTGGCTGTGGACGGCAGCCCATTGCTATTCAGTCGGTGTGCTGAGTGTACCGTTCAGTGCAGTCAGTGTACCGCTCTCCTCTGCTGCGTCATGGCTGCCCGATGGCTCCGTCCGGCTCCGTCCGGCTCCGTCCGACACCGTCCGGCTCCGTCCGGCACCGTCCGGCACTGTCCGGTGGCGAACTTTGTAGGCTAGTGAGTTCCCTATTAGAGCTGCAAAATTCGGGTCGCAGCGTCCCAGCGCTGGGGCCAAAACTGGTCACGGCCGTGACTGAAGCTGTGACTGGCCAGGCCAGCGCCATAGGGTTAGCATTGCAGCGCGGTATCTAAAGCTGTGACTTGCCAGCTCATTCCGTGACCGTGCATAGGCTGTGACCAAAGATTTAGGTTCGTCTGCAGCTCTATTCCCTATGGCCCGAGCCTGGCCCCTTCACCCCGCTGAGCTTCGCGGCTGCACTGCGGTCCACGTCTGGAGTTAGACGCCACCCGAGCTGCCCCCGACCGGCCTCCCGCCGCCGCCGGTTTCGCATCCCACGCGCCGAATAAGAGAGCGTCGTGTCCCGCTGACCCGGCCGTGTCTGGGCTGAGTCTCTGACTGCCTCGCTAATATGACCGTGGGTTGTGGTGAAGCTAACAGAACAACCCCGCGGCCGGCCGGCTGCCCTTGTGGTGTGATTGGGTTTAACTCCCGGTGTCAGGGATTGATGGAGAATCCGTGGCATCAGTGATGATGGTGGTCTTACAACTGCCACTGCTTCCTTAGTTTGCGGCTGTGGAAAAGTGCTATCCATCTGGCCGTGCTGTGTGTCGTAAATCGCTGGAACTCGCTTCGTGCGAGTGGTGTTACTGCACTGGTGATAAGGTGGCGAAATCGCATATTTCTGAGTCGCGGTCTGGTTGAGCTCTGTTGCTGCAAGTGTCGGATTAGTTGCAAAGTCTAACGAGAACAGTTTGGTGGACAGTCCATTGTCATGTTTTATTCGCTTGCTGCGACAGTCATTGATCAAGTAATGTTTGACCGTTACCCGGCGCGTAGGGGTTCTCTCGCCGAGCGCGGCGTAGGGGGGGGGGTAATATTACCCCGCCCCCTTCTTATCATTCCGAATCAATTAACCGCAGCGAGAGCGCAAGGCGGCGATCGAAAGCTCTCAAGAAGAATCGATGCTACCGAGAATTTTTCAAGTTAGGTATGTAAGGTCAGGTCAGTCACATGAAAGTTCGAGTAATGAGTTAATGGTTTCATACTTTCAATTAAAATCTTGTTAGACTGTCAATGCAATATAAAGCTTCAAGGTGTAATACATCTATTGCATTAGTAAAATGAATTGCAATGCAAATGTCAGGTCAAGTCAGGTCATAAATTTGGTCCGCACGAAGAGGTCAAAATAAAGCCTTGTGACCATGTTTTTAGGGGTCATTTTCACGTAAGAGATCGATAGAAACAGTCATTTCTTACCACTTGACCCGTCAGGTCAGATAGGTCAATCTTAAGGTCAAAAAACTGAAAACTGACGAATATGAATCAAGCAATGCATGTTTCTAGTTAGTTTTGTCTCATAATACACATAAATGACCATTTATAATTCTGTATCAGGTCAACAAATCCAAAAATTATTGTTTGAAAATGATGTATTACCCCCTACTTATTGCTTGGAGAGCTAATAGTCATGAAAAAGGGGGACGAAGCTATTACGTTGAATTCGGTTGGGTATTCATTCAGCTTGGATCTCAATATATATATATTTCCGGTTTTTTAGATAACCTTTGAATTTTCAATTTTGGGGGACAAATTTTGAAAAAACACATTTTTTTTTATTTTTTGGGGGTCAAAACCAAAATTTTTGAGAATCCGAAATTGCCATCTTGTCAGAGAATTAAATTCCTTTCTTAAACAGTTTTGCGTTTGGCGATTTGCTTTAAGCTATGTTTTCTACGATGCCATAAACATTTATCGATTATTCAACCAAATATTCATGACATGAGTCATAAAACGTATTATCTCCAAATGCTCACTTTTTTTCGATGAATTTTTTAGGTAGACGTCCAAAATTGATGCTGATAAGGTACTGAACTTTAACGTCGTTATCTGTTACCGTTTTCTAAGTTATTGCGGAATAGTGAGGGGGTAATATTTACCCCCCCTAACGCGCGCGGTTAACCAAGTCGATTGGGAATGCCCACACACGGACTGAATGTAGTGTTCTGAAAGTCCATCGCAGCGAACCTCGCAATCACTGTACCTTGCGACTCCCCTTCAAATCCGTATTTCGTGAATCAGTAATACAGCGTGGTGGCTTCTGACATTTTTCAGAATGTCAGAAGTCCCTGCAGTGCTCATTATTCTGTAGGAACTGATATATCATTTCAGTAAAACGACAAAACCCGGATATCTGTTTACAGTTTGCAAATTCCCATGCAGAGCTTGCCAAGACTTCCTGGTTGAGGTTACTAGAATTCCTTGTGGATCGTGTTCCTTTTGCAATCCTGTATAGTTAACCACGAGTTGTGGGTTAGCCTGCTTAAGCCCAACCTGACGAAATGTTGGTCACAACACCGGCAGCGTGAAAACTCATCTTGCATATTTTTTTGCGAGCGTTGCTCTCCACTCTTCCCACTTTAGGAGTCAGTTGTTGCCACCCAAATTTATGTTATCTCGTGTCCCGTTCGCTTGTGCTGACAGGATTGAGGTGTTGTGTGAAATGCTGTTTCAGCAAGGCTGTGCATGACACCCCTAGTCTTCAGGATCCCGCTCAGGTGGGCGCCAAGGTGATCCCGGCCGCCGCCAAGCTCTGCACCGAGCTCGGTCCGCAGGCTCTCCAGCTGGTGGAGGCGTTCGGCATCCCTGAGGAGATGCTGTCCGCCCCGATCGCGCGCGACTGGGTCCAGTACAACGCCTACGACAACCAGGGCGAGGTGTGAGAGGTGCCTTCAGAGCCAGAGACCCCCGCCGAGTGGCGACAGAGGCCGCGACCGAGCGCGTCGCGCGCCGACTACAAGCAATGCAATGCGGATTAGTTGATATCACGTATATCTTTATCGGTGGTTTTGATAGCGGTGGTGTAGGCGCCGGGGCCCGCAGCCCGTGCCAGTGATGCGTCCTGTCCGATGTTCGAACACCGTCTCGCCCGGTGTCAGCAAACAATGTGCGAAAAAATAATATACATGTATTTCTCGTTTTCACGATGTCACAAAGTAGCCGAAACGCCGAACTGTCTGCGTCAAAGCGGTGAACAACTGTGGGTGAGCGGGATGGGGGCGGGAGCGGGGCGGGGAACTGGATGGGGTCGGGTCTGCTGGCCGGCGTGGGCGCGGGGCCGGCCGGGGACACTGGCCGTTCTAATGCCCACGGTCCGGCGCGGGGGTCGCATAGCGGCGCCCAGTCACGCAATTCATCATCACCATATCATCATCATCACTGATCACCAATTGCGGCAGCGCCGACCGCGGCGGCTGCGGCGACGCGTCGGGGCGGTCGGCCGGCCGCACCCTCAGCCCCCCGATACGGCAGGTACGACGCCGTCAGGGGGGCGTCCTCAGGGCCGGCCGGCCGCCCCGGACCCGCCGTCACAGCCGCGGACGCGCGCGAGCCGCCACCGCCGCCGGCACACCGTCGGCCGCCCGATAAGGGTCGGGCTTCAGGGCGGCGTCATCCGGCCGACGGCGGTGGCGGCACGCGCGGCGACCCCCTCACAGAGGAGAGCGCGGCGCGACACTGCTGACTTGGGCGCGCCTGGCCGCCCCGGCGCTGACTAGAGATGCGCCGGCGGCCAGGCGCGCAGGGCCCACACTCGGGCGGCAGACAACGGACACTTGCTTCACGTACTCGGGACAAACATATCTGCTCTGGGGACGGGCGGCCAGCGCTCCGTCGCCGGGCGGCGACCGGCGACGCGCGGCCATTGCACTAAATCAGCGGGAAACCTTGTTACTAGAGACAGGACAGGCAAGAAGCTTCTCTCATAAAATTATCGCGGAAATAACGTAATTTCTGAACTTAGCCGCCAAACTGCTACCGGTATGAATACGACTTTGTGAAAACAAAGTTGAATATAGGGCGCAGATTGGGAACCAACACATCCACACACCTTACACGCACATTCATACTATGCACTATCACATTTTTTGACTTTTTGTACTTTTTAACTTTTTATGACCATTTGCTTTCCAAGTACTTTTTGTACGTTTTTTTAACGTTTTCCGAATAGGACACTCTGTCAATGACATTGGAAACATGTGAAAAGCAAAACAGGACGAAACGTTTGCGGGCGGCGCTTCCAAACGATCGGAGCGGCCTGCCGTTGGTGGGTGCAGCTTGCGAGCGAGGCGCGCGCGCGCGCGGGCGGCGCGGGACACGTCCTCAGTCGTCCGGCAGAGCTGTGTAGACGGCAGCCGGGGCCGGCACCGACATCTTGTTGGCGCCGGGCCTGGTGTACGCCTGACTACAGTCGGCCCCGCCGGCCGTCCAGCGGTGCCGCCGCGAGCCGCGCGGCGCCATCGTCGGGCCCACAGAGTCCCAGCTGAAACACACAGAGAGACGGGGCACCGTCAGTACACACTAACACGAGTGACAGGGGTGTGGCACACAGTCAGTTCACATACAAACACACACACAAGGTCGGCTGCTGACTGAGATATTATCAGCGGAGACTAAGAGGCACTCAAGTGTCGCCATGACCCGTGACTCATGCATGTGACACCTCGCAGGTGTGGCGTCTGACTCGTGAATCGACCGCCAGAGACGTGCCCTAGAAACTGAACCCTAGAATGGAGTAAAAAACGGTCGCCCACAGCTGGTCGTTGTGACTGTGCCCAGCTGAGTATGGCGGTGTCACGCGGTGAAGGCAGGCGGCACCGGCGGTCACGGCGAGGTCATCAGCTCGAGAAAACAAAACACCGCACCCAAGGACACCGCCCGCAGACCGGACGGTAAAGGCTTCCCGCGCCACCAAGGCCAGGGGCTGCGGTGCGAGGCCGCTGAAGGTTGGGGACAAGGAGATAATATTCCCGCGCCCTTGGTGCCCCCAGACAAGGAAACAACCGCGCGAGACCCGAGGGGGCAGCCGTTGAAGCCACTGACCTCAGTAGGCCACAAAAACTGAACACCCTTACGGCCATGGTAACATATCGGTGCGATGGGACCACGCAGCGACCTTGAGAAGCCAGGAGGGGCTCACTGACCCAGGACAAAGGATTGATCCACCGCCGCCACCGCCGGCCAGTGAAACAACAAAGACAATCGCCGAAACTGTCTTTGCTGATGCAACGGGTCGCCAGCCGGCTCGAAATTATCCCCGTAGTTAGCACCGAGTACACAATGGCACAGCCGGCGAACCGTTACCGACAACTGAAAGCGAACAAAGTCCAATCCACCGACACCGCTATCGCATAACGCCTCTAGAGCCTCTCTCACCTCATAACGCCTGCCACATAACGCCTCTAAAGACACTCAGACCACCAAATAAAGTCCCTACAGGCGTCTCACGCTATTCCTCTAAGGACACTCATACCACCAAACAAAGTCCACACGGGCGTCAGTCGCAGACTCAAGGCTCACCTTTCTTCGATGGTGGGGAGAACAGATCGCAGCCGAGTGGTAGGCCGCAGTTGCTTCAACGTCCTGTTGGACAGCCTCCAGAGGAGCCGTTGGCGCGCGCGCTGCGGCGTGCAGCCGGCAGAGTTGTAGTTGGCCACCAGCTGCGACACCAGCTCGCGCGTCTTGGCGAACGACGCGTCCTGGATCTGAAGAGATAGGACACCAAGTCAGCAACGAACTCAGACGCACGGACCGTACGGGAGGCGTCAGGATTGTCAGCAACGCCCCTCCGGGTGATCGCCGTTAGGTCAGGTCATTGCAAGACCAGTCAGCTTAACTGTACATGCGTGTTTCCACGAGCCGCGGCTAGCACAATGCCAAGTTATGCGAAAAACTAGCGCTCGGTCGTACAATGGGTGAGAAAAAAGAGTCCTTGTGCCGGAATGCAGACAGCGAACGGGTTAACTGCGCAAAGCAGCGGAAACACCGTCGCACGCTCCCGTCGCGGCGGACACGAGCAGAGTCGCCGTGTCGTACCATCGCTGGCAATGTTGACATCGCGTGCGCGGGCCAGACGACACGATTGGGGAGCCTCCGGGACGGTGGGAGCCGGTGCACTACTCCGCATCACGCGACGTACTGGCCAGATACCCACGATCAGCTTCTACCCACGTCAAGTCCCACGACTTCCTGCTACGTTGCACGCTTCATCACGAACTACAATAGTAATTTGAGCTTACACAGGCTCCAACAGCGCGCTCGAATGCCCCATGACAAACTACCTCGACAAACCCCGTCCATGACTGCAGCCCTCAACCCTGGCTCGCGCTGTCCTCACGTACCCGGCAGAAGTGCTGCAGGTCTCGCAGCAGCACGTCCGTCTCCGCTCCGTCGCAGAGCTCGTGCAGCCGTCCGGCGAGCAGCGCCAGCGCCAGCTCCGAGCTGCGCGCCGCCGACGCAGCGCCGGTGCACACCAAGCTCTCGAGCCGACGGACCAGCGCCTCTGCGTCCACTGCCTCCACGGCCTCCGCCAGCGGGGCGGGCAGCCGGTCGGCAGTGCGGTGCAGAACCACGGTCAGAAGGCGCACCAGATCAGCGGCGGTGACGGGCCGCGTGGCCGCGCCGCGGTCACAGCCGAGCTTGTCGGCGATGATGCGGCTCATGCGGACCACGTCGCCGGCCGAGCACTTGGCCTGGCTGATGTTGACCAGGTCTGCGGGGCTGCGCGCGGCGGCTGTGAGCTGCGGCTGGTCGCGCGCCGCGTACTCGACCGCCAGGTGGAACGAGCTGATGGCGATGCAGCTCAGGTGTTTGGGGCGCGCGCGCATCCGGCTCAGGAAGCGGTCCATGATGTTGAGGGCGATGAAGAGGACGTCTGGAGGCAGCTCGTACCAAACCTTCAGACACCGGAGTACCTGGGCAGAGCCATCGCGCATGCCCATTGTCACGTCACTGCCATTCTGAAACGACAGAGGTGTCCAGAGGTCAGGTCACGGGTCAACTAGTTATAGCTTGAGGTCAGGCACAAATTGCACCGTGGTCACACCAAGGTCACGCGGTGAGATAGAGACAGTCCAGATCCGGCTATCAAGTCACACAGTTCACACGAAATATAAACATTGAACACACCCAACAAAGAGCCCAACAAATGAGCAAACAAAGGACAGAGACAACCAACTCATCACAACTACGAGGCGGCATAACGGTAACTGCGCACCAACAAACCCGGCGATGGGAGCGTAGTTTATAGTACACCCGTCAAGTTCGCAGCGGGAGGCGCTGATAGCGAAATGTCAAACACCGGCCGTGAACTGTGACAATCGGTCATCCATCGCCCCTGCGACAAGGTCAACACACAGCCGTCCGGTCCCTCGCAGCCTCGTCCGGACCGCAGCATCGCACCAGCCCATGTCAGCGAACTCTACACCCGCCGCATGAACCCTCCCCTGGATGAACCCTCCCCGTGAACGGCCGACCGGCCGACCGCCGGGCGTTTCTTGTCACCGGCTGGCTAACTGTAAGCCAGGAAGCCGTTGGCCCAAGGCCCGGTCACTGGCTAACGGAGGGCGGTCACGTTCGGAGCCGGGCTGGCGGCTCGACTTTCCGCGTCAGAGCTGGCAACGGCCCGCCAAGGACCAAAATATTTACCGCCGCAGCTGCCCCGCCCTGCCTGGCACTGTCCGCCGGCCTCTGGAACTTTGGCGTGTTCTGTCCGTCGACTCCCGCGGGGATTCCAGGGAATCGGTAGAAAAGTGTTTTCTATCAATTCTTAGCAAAGTGTTAACAGGAATATCTATGTATAAGAACAATGCCAAAATGCGGTACAGTGGTGCAGTCCAAATGCCCGCCGGGGATTCCAGGGATTCCCACAGTGAATGTGCACGGCCAGAACACGGCCTTAGCTAGCTGCTCCGTCCATGCCGCCCTCTTCTCAGAGCTCAGAGTGCCCGGCCTGACAGACCCAGCGTTTGATCGGAGATGACGCATAAGAGCAGCACCCGATCCTACCGACCTCGGCCTCTCCCCGCCCCAGAAGCAGCAAAGCGGGTCGACCAGCTGCGGCCACCACCAGTGCCGAACATGACCAACTGATCCAGTTCCGATTATCTGCAGATCGAGTCGCTCGGTCGGCCACGGCAGAAAGCGAGCGCTGCAGTGCGCCGGCGCCGCCGCTGACGACCTTGACTCGGACCGGTTGTGGGGGAGGCAGGTTGGGTGGGTAGCCACGGAGGGGAGGGGCTGGCGGCGGCGACGTCAGGGCCAATCTAGCCGGACATAAGGGTGACCCTGGCCGCCGCCGAGGCCCATGAGCCCCAAACAAGGAGCGCCACAGCACGGAGGGAGGGTAGCGTCCGGCCGACAAGATACTTCACATCCGGGCCGAGCCGGCGGCGGGGCCGGCCATCCGCCCAGCAGCAGGGGAGGGAGGGGGGCAGGTGACGGCAGGGGGACGCTCCGACAGCTGAGCAGTGAGCAGTCAGCTGACCCAGCAGACAGCTGGAGCCCGAGGCTTTCCGCCGCCGCCGCCTGGCAACACAGCCATCTGCCGTGCCCGGTGTCTGGTGCGTGAGAGCCGCCTATCACCTGCCGTTCAGCCGCCGCCACCCCGGCCTGCGTCCCGCGCGCCGGCGGCGCCACATTCAAAACATTGCGCCGCGCCCAACGGTCGCCGGTTGCGCGCCCTTCCCTCTCTCCGGTCGCGCCCCGGTCTCACCCGACTGCCCTCCCACGGCCACTGAAGGAGCCACCCCGACATACCAGATTATTGAACCCTGCAGAGCTACCCCCGTAGGCAGTCCCCGACATACCAGAATTATTGACCCCTGCAGAGCTCCCCCGTAGGAAGTCGAGGGGACAGTCCCAGAAAACAACCCTAATCACTTTGTGCGTGTCCAGTTTCGTGCCATCGGCTGGCGGGCGGGGATGTCTTCAGAAAAGATCTGCCGCGACCCTGTCCGCCAGGCTTGAGAGCAAAGCCGACCCCAGTCCGAGCGGATAGCCAGGCCGGACGCAGAGAAGGCGGCAAAACATAGCGGAACCGACCACACCGACCGGGAGTCAAACACCACACATTCCAACACAACGAGAGTGGTACTCCGGTGTGACATCCGGTGTTTTCGCTGGCCGTTACATCCTCTATTTCTGCCCGCTCGCATTGATCCTGCACGTCATGCAATGTCTGTGGGAACATTACAAGTTCACCCAGGGGTGAAGGAAGGTATGTGGCGGCCCACCTGCTGTAGGTTGTTACGGAAGGCTGTGAGTGCCCCGGATGTCTGTATTAGCAGCTGTATGGGCGTCCCAGACAGCTGCACCTGCTGCAGTGTTCAGTCACCCCGGATTCAGCCCGGGGCTGTATTTGCCGGTGTCGGTGGCTTCACTAAGTGGCGGCTGCGGGTCGACGCTGGGGGTCCCAGCGTCCTGTGGCCGGCACACCGTGGCACAGGAGGGAGGTCGCCGCAGCCGGCTGGAACAGGACATAACCCCGCCGATACCCGGCACTCCTACGGGACCCGCAGGCAGCCGGCCGGAACAGCACAGTACCCTGTCAGCAGCCGGCGCGTCCCTTGGCTCCTTCTGGGACCGTCGCCAGGCCGGCTGTCATCCGCCGGAACTGCGCATCCGCCGCTGACCTGGCAGCCACCGTCCGGCCTCGCTCGCCTCTCCGATGCGTAGTGGGCATTCTCCCAATCTGCGACGCGTAGTGGGCTCTCCCCTCTCTCTCCCTCTCCTCTGACGCATAGTGGACTCCCTCTCTCCACCTCTCTGACGCGCAGTGAGGAGACGGGGCCGTCGACTACGTCAACCCGAGCCGAGCAGCGAACATTGACGTCAACAAACCGCAGCAGCCGCCGCCGCCCGGCCATTTGTGGTCTGGTGACGCGCCGCCTCCGCCCACGCTAATCTCACGAATGACGTCACTCAGCAGCGCCAGGTGACGTCACCTGCGCAGCTGGGCCGCAGCGCGGCGGGGGCAGTGGACCCGCGCCCCCGGCCGGCCGGCCATGGGCAGCTCACGCCCGGCCGCACCGCAGAAGGCCGCGTCGGGCCCACAGCTGCCGCCTGTAACTTCTGACTTCTGATCCGCGACACGACGCCATTCCGCCGCACGCACCGCTCCTCTCATTGTTTACCCAGATGTGCGTGTGACCCAGATGCGTGCGTGTGCGTGCGGCAAGCGCCCGAGGCTATTTCAATCCGACCTCAGCACCGGTCGGGCCGGCGCCGGCCGGGTCAGGGGGCCGGGTCGGCCATTCGCCGGCGCCCAACGACCGGCCCTACCCTTGACACCGATTGGCCAGCCGGGGCGGACGATCGTACCTCCCAGACGGCTGACGTAAATCGCCAACCGAAGGACGGTGTCGAGAGGGCAGCATTGGTCGACCTCCCAGCGGGTGGGAGACGGGCGCACCTCTTCAGTGAAGAGGAAGGTCTGTCTCGTGAAGGAACGTTGGTCTCGGTCTGAGACACGAGAGGGAGGGTTGTCGGGCCCTCTCCTGCCAGCAGCGAGCAAAAAATTCGCTCCGTCGATTTCCGTCGAGACGCCTAAAAAGCGCTGTCTGCTATGTTCAACGTACAAAAAATCGGCACAAGGCTTCTTCAGAGCCAATCCAACGGACCGCCATGTCAAGGTCCCGCCCGACCAACACAGCCTCAATTCAGTGACACTCCCGAGGCCTCCCGCTGCCGCGCCGTGTTGCTCCCAGCTGACGGAGCTGAGCTGCGGGGCACGCGCCGTTGGCTGAGGGTGAACGGCCGGTGGGCAGCGGCGGTCGATATCCAGCAGCCAGCTGCAGCCGCGCGGCCCGGCGACAGAACAGAGTCTCTCGGCGCTGAGCCCCGGCCGCTGCCCTGGCCGCGGCCGCTGCCCTGGCCGCGGCCGCTGTCCCGCTACCTGTCCCCGCACCGACGATAACGATCGGTAGAGAGCGGGCCTCCCTCGTCCTGGTCAGCTCCACGCAGGTCGCGTCTCACCCAGCAAGTCGCTGCGCCTCCCTCAGCGGCTCCGTCAGCGGCTCTCGACAGCGCCCCAGGTGCAGCTCTCGGGTCATATCCCATTATCCGAGGCGGCGATTATGCTAACAGATATGCATTGCAGCCAGGCGGGCATTAGACAAGTCGCCACGGGCAGGACATTATTCAAACCGAGGTTGCTATGAATGCAGGCAGCAGTGCAGCCGAGGCGCTCTCTCGCTCGGTGTGACAGCCGGCTGTGGGGACCAGGGTCTACCCGAGGCGCTCTCTCCTCGTGTGAACAGCACGCTGGTGGGGACCAGGGTCTACCCGAGGCGCTCTCTCGCTCAGTGTGACAGCCGCTGTGGGACCAGGGTCTACCCCGAGCGCTTCTCATCGCTCGGTTGGACAGCCGGCTGTGGGGACAGGGTCTATACCCGAGGCGCTCTCGGTGCTCGGTGTGAACAAGCCGGCTGTGGGGGACCAGGGTCTAACGAGCGCTCTCCTCGCTCGGTTGTGAAGCCGGTTGGGGACCGAGGCGCTCTCTCGCTCGGTGTGACAGCCGGCTGTGGGGACCAGGGTCCTAAAACCCGAGGCGCTCTCTCGCGTCGTGTGACAGCCGGCCTGTGGGGACCAGGGTCCTACCCCGAGGCGCTCTCTCGCTCGGTGTGGACGTGCCGGCTGTGGGGACCAGGGTCAAACCCGAGGCGCTCCTCACGCTCGGTGTGACAGCCCGCTGTGGGGACCAGGGTCACCCGAGGCGCTCTCTCGTTCGGTTGAAGCCGGCTGTGGGGACGCAGGGTCTACCCGAGGGCGCTCGTCTTCGCTCAGTGTGACACCCGCAGCTGTGGGATCCAACCACAGGGCCAAACGCGCCTCAGTGCGAAGCGACCCGCCGGCACGCCTTGAGGCACCGTTACGTAAGCATTCCGAACGACGTTTCGGGACGCCCATCTCACAAGACAGTGCGCCAGCCACCAAGGCTTTTCGTCACCATATACCACAGCGGCGGTAGTGGCCGGTCCGCGAAAAGTCGTGACGGTCGTCGGCCCACACCGAGCCAGCCGAGCTGAAGCGCATACAGCTAAAAAACGCAGTGCGGAGGGGCATGACTGGTGCGCATCGCACGGGGCGGGGCGGGGCGGGGCGGGGCGGTGGTAACGCTCAACGCGCAGCTGCGCTGACCGCAAGTGTATGGTCGTGGGTTTTAAGTGACGGACCGGATGGCAGCAATCACGTCTCGCAGTTAGCCGCTAGTGAAAAAGAGCGCTTTCGCTAAAGCCCTCGCGAGCGGAGCTGAGGCAGCGAAGCGAGCCAGAGCCGGCACTCGGGCAGGGTAATATGGAGGCAGCAGGAGGCGAGCCAGAGCCGGCTCGGGGCAGGGTACTATGGAGGCAGCAGGAGGCGAGCCAGAGCCGGCCTCGGGGGCAAGGGTACTATGGAGGCAGTCAGGAGGCGAGCCAGAGCGGCCTCGGGGCAGGGTATATGGAGCAGCAGGCAGCGAGCCAGAGCCGGCCTCGGGGCAGGGTACTATGAGGCAGCAGGAGGCGAGCCAGAGCCGGCCTCGGGGAGGGGTACTATGGAGGGAGCAGGAGGCGAGCCAGAGCCGGCCCTCGGCAGGGTACTATGGAGACAGGCAGGAGGCGGAGCCAGAGCCGGCCTCGGGGCAGGGTACTAATGGAGGGCAGCAGGAGGCGAGCAGAGCCGGGCCTCGGGGCAGGGTACTATGGAGCAGCAGGAGGCGAGCAGAGCCGCCTCGGGGCAGGGTACTATGGAGGCAGCAGAGGCGAGCCAGAGCCGGCCTCGGGGCAAGGGGGTACTATGAGGCAGCAGGAGGCGAGCCTGAGCCGGCCTCGGGGGCAGGGTACTATGGAGGCAGCAGGAGGCGAGCGCAGAGCCGGCCTCGGGGCAGGGTACTATGGAGGCAGCCAGGAGGCGAGCCAGAGCCGGCCTCGGGGCAGGTACTATGGAGGCAGCAGGCAGGCGAGCCAGGCCGGCTCGGGCAAGGTACTATGGAAGACAGCAGGAGGCGAGCAGAGCCGGCCTCGGGGCAGGGTACATGGAGGTCAGCAGGAGGTCGAAGCCAGAGCCGGCCTAGGGGCAGGTGTACTATGGAGGCAGCAGGAGGCGAGCCAGAGCCGGCCTCGGGGCAGGGTACTATGGAGGCAGCAGGAGGCGAGCCAGAGACGGCCTCGGGCAGGGTACTATGGAGGCAGCAGGAAAGCGAAGCCAGAGCCGGCCTCGGCAGGTACTATGGAGCAAGCAGGAGGCGAGCCAAGAGCGGCCTCGGGGCAATGGGTACTATGGAGATCAGCAGGAGGCCGAGCCAGGAGCCGCCTCGGGGCAGGGTACTATGGAGGCAGCAGGAGGCCGCTGTGAGCCGCAGAGCCGAAGAGCAGCAGCAGCAGGGCACCCATGACGGGCCTCTCTGCTCAGCGCGGGCCTCGACCACAGCCAGAGGCGGCGTCAGGCGTCCACCCAGGGCGGGCAGCTCACCCGTGACGACCGACACAATCAGACCCGAGCCTGCCACAAACGCCTCTGTAAGCATCAGTTACACTTTACATAACAGAGGAGAGAAACAAGGGCAGAATTTCGCAGCGAGCGTCGACACAGAACAGGCCTAAAGCAGAGAGCAGCTGCTGCCGCCGCCTCTGTCATCCGGAGGCCAGCCCGGAGCGGTCGAGCCAGCCGGCCGCCCGGCGCCCGCATCGATCGAAAACGGTCCGCCACACGGCACACAGCAACCGGCCAGCTTATTTGAACACGGATCAGGTTTGAACGCCGCGCGCATCCCGCCACAAATCGATACGCTTGGCGGCGACGTTTCGTGTGATTTCGGGTGACATCATCAGACCGGCGCTGTACCGGCAGATGGGTCGCCTGCCGCCGCCGCGGGCTGCGTCCGGTAGTTAGTGGGTCAAGGCGCGGAGCAGCACGGCGCCGGACCTCGGCGAGCCGAGCCGAGCCGAACCCAGTCGAGCCGACCCAGCCACTTTCTAATCGGCGCAGCGCCGCGGCCGCAGCTCGGAGCGGAGGCGGCGCTTCTCTGGCTGGGGGCGCCGCTGCAAAACCGCCCGTCACCGCACGACTGACCGGCCAACAATGCATGCCTAATGCACGTCCCGCCAGCGGCCTGGCGTTACGGCGCCTTTCCTGCGCACAGCCTGTACACATCATGTGCACTATACACACCCTGTCATGACACAGGGTAGCAACGGAATGAGCCGAGAGGTCCGCAGTGGCGTGTCAGAGGGCCATCCTGCACGCTCCGTCGCTCCGCTGCCACCGCGGAGGCAGGGTCACTGACCGCCTGGGGGCAAAGGTCGCAGCAAAAGACAGAGCCGCAGAGCGGCGGGCCGCCCGCAGGGTCGCCTGTCCGGACGTGCCACAGGAGGTCCGCTGCAAACCATGGGAAGGTGACCCTACTATGCGGCTCCCTCCGACATCATGCAAACAATGAACCCGCCAGCTTTATTGCTATTGTGGGAAGCCAGCCTTGGAAGGAGATTTACATTGGCTTTTCATACTGCTGTGGCTGACGGTTGGAAGGTGCACGGCAACGTTGACCTGTCTTCAGAGCATCGATCATTGTGTTTCGCTTCTATGTGTCGTCGGACTGCGAACTGTCTAAAGGTCAGATTTAATCCACAGTTCCTGCATAGCGCCTTGTAATTGCTCAACCCAAATCTTAACAGCTAAGCGTCAACATGACAACACTCCCTCAAGGATTAGAAGCTTTGAGCGTGCATATCGACCTCGAAATAATCCGACGCTAAGATGCAGCACGATCCTTCAAGGATGAACTGTGGTCCAACCAGGTTCCCTGCTAATTCAATTGCATCTGACGATGTGGTGGCAATTTCCCAGGGCCGTGTGTTTACCTTCAAACGTTTCGAAACCACCCGATCTACTACGTATCCGCCGTGTCCCAAATTCCGCAAGCTTTCCACGTTCCACAAAATTCGCTCCACAGCCTACGAATGCTAACCTCTTCCAAATTAGGCCGCTGCGGAAATAGTAACAAAGGCGTCCTCCCTCCAATCTATGACGTGAATGCCATCGATGTCGCAGCCGCCATTCTTAGCGACAACAAATACAGGAATCTGGGAGACAACGCCCTGCCTCGAAAAAAGCCTCTGAGACGGCATTCAGCGCCAGACACCTGACAAGTAGGTCCGTCACCGATCGTCACCCGACACCTCCGCCCAGTACACATCCGTCGTGTCATGCAGGTCGTGTCAGCCCTGCGCGACAGGCCGACCATCGGACTCTGCCCGCTTTCACCGGGTCCCTGTAAGAACAGCACGGCGACGCAGTACGGCAAGGGGTGCGCAGAACTGTCCAGTGCGCCAGGTCCGCCGCCGCTGCCGGCTGGGACGGCCGTGGCGCGTGCATGTCGTCAGCCGGCGCGGTGCTGACGAAACCCGGCCGTCAGCGCAGCGCGGCGCAGCAGCGGGTCGCGGGGCCGCGACACAGAGACAGGCACAGACAGGCACAGACAGGCACAGACAGGCACAGACAGGCACAGACAAATAAACAACGGCACGCACGAGCTGGCACCGAACAGGCACGGACAGGCACCGGACAGGCACGGACAAGTCATGGCACCGCAGTACCCAGAACCAGGCACCACAGGCACGGACAGGTCGGGGAGGCGGGGCATTAGGTGGCACGCCGGCCAGGATAAGCATGTCCGGGCAAGAACCGAGTGAGTCACACAGACCTCAAGCCCCGGCCGGGAAAGCACCATGACCGTCCGGATAAAACGCTCTCTGTAGTTTCCCTATGAACCCCGCTGCCTACCGGCGAGCCAGCGAGTCCCATGAGCTGATACGCAGATGTGCGTCAAACAGGTACTGGCCGTGACCTTTGTTTCACCCCCGCTGTCCGGGCGGCCAGCGGCGGGCCCATACGGCAGCTGCCGACGCCGAAGGTCCCCGCCGACACCCGGTCAGCTCCACATCGGCCCAAGGTAAAGGCTGATTGGTCACCCCGCATGACATCCGGAACTCGGAAGACTAGACGGACCGCGCTCGGTTCTGGAGCGAGGTCGGGGTCAGCCCTGGGGCAGCTGGGCTGACCTTCACACTGAGCACATATCTTCCTACGTCGCGACCCCGACCTTCACAACACATAACCCTTTAATGGGATAAATTGACATGACATTGGAACGGCTTTCCGGGAAATAGTGAATTCAGGGATGTTCTGATATAATCACACCTTTGTGCGATACAAAAGTGATTAAATTACATCCAGCTTCCGGGAAATTCAAACAAAAAAATGGCTTGATCTGGAGAACAGATTCCAATTGCCTGAAATATATGCTCCAAACTGACAACAGTGCCAAAATATAGCCCCTAGTCATTACACCACCGGGTCATTGGCCGGTAGCTGTTGTGTGTCCTTCCTACTGTCGAGTCACACTCATCTACCGACGAAATTCAACAACAAGACCCCGCTGAACACGCAATCTCGCTCTGATCACGTCAACAGAGACGAAAGGCCGCGCTGCCGGCTGTCTATCTCCCTCTCCCTCTCACTGTCTATCTCCCTCTCCCTCTCACTCCCTTCCTCTCCCTCCCTATCCCGCAGTACCCACACGGGTGGGTGACCACTGTGGGAGCCGCCGCAGTGGGACTCCTCTGCGGCACGTGTCCGGCTCTGGCGGAGAAATCGGGAGGAGGAAGTGTCGGTAGCTCTCGGCCCTTTCACCGGCGGCGGTTCGGGGCAGCTGGCGTCCAAGATGGCGGTCGATGGCAGCTGGCAGCTGGCATCTGCAGCCGGCCGACTCAGTGGCGCGGCACAGCGAGACCAGCTCGGGATTGTCTGAGAGCTCACACGACCGCTCACAGCCACAGCATCAGGGAGGAATCACTCGTGGAGTCGTGGGCGACGGTTCAAAAACAAAGGAAAGCGACGCGCTAAGGACATAGGATATCCTTATTTGGACTGAGTGGAGCGACAGACGCCAGACAGCGACACAGCACAGCTCAGCACAGCACAGCACAGCACAGCACAGCACAGCACAGCACAGCAGAGCAGAACACAGCACAGCACAACACAGACACAGCACATGCACAGCACAACAGAGCACAGGAAGAACAGAGCACAGCTACAGCTGCGCAACAAAGCACAAGCACACACGCTCACAACGCCTATGCAATCCCCAATCCTCAATCAATCCACACGCCAAGTTTGGGAGGTATTGCCAAGATACTACTACCCTGAGGCAACACAAGCCTGGTATATGAAGAAGCTGGCCGAACGAGCACATCAACGCAGAATAGCAAACACCCTCGTCCCGGATTCGCCCGGCTGACTCTCTGCCCTTCTCCCCGGGAGAGCCGACCCCACCTCGACCGATGGTTCGGTCATCGGTGGGCGCCGACTGCTGACTGGTGACGTACCTCAGTTGTGATTGGCAGTTGAAGTGCTGGCTGGAATTTGGACTCCAGTATCAGTGCTCCTCCAGGCGTCCCCACGTTGTTTCTGTTCCCTCGCTCGCCATCCCGACCGCAGCTGAGACAATGGGACCTGCAGGGGAGACGGGCCAGCCGCGGTTAGACTCACGCGCACAACCGGTCACTCGGGAGACGACACGACGCCTGCGAAACTCCTCAGCACTAGCCGTCTAGATTACTTACAACGAATATCAGATCACTCATCTAGTTACTTTCAACGAATATCAGCTCACTGGTCTGGTTACTTTTCTGACAGTTTGTTTGTTGATTGGGGTGTTTAGGGCGCAACAACTCCTTAGGTATGTTTACGCCCATAACCAGCACAGACAGCCATGCAACGTAAATATCGTATCAAGCCTGCGTTTCTACTCGTGCCCCCACCCCCACTGGTTGGCACTGGGTCGCAATACTCGGTGCGCAGCAGTCGACGGAACCCTGATCGGAGACCGATGATATTATTGATTTGTGACTCTGATTGGACGCACGAAGCTCATTAGTGGTACAAAAACCGACACAGCTGCTGGGTGCGAGGTGCCAGCAGCGCGCCAGACTCTGCACGCGCGCACTACATGGCTGATACTCAGTACTATTCCACCGCCGGCGGCTGGCGGCTGGTGGAATGGTGGAATGGCGGCTGGTGGAATGGTGGAATGGCGGCTGGTGGAATGGCGGCTGGTGGAATGGCGGCTGGTGGAATGGCGGCTGGTGGAATGGCGGCTGGTGGAAAGACCAGAGGGTGACGTCACAGAAACGCTCTGTCACTTATCAGTAGTACAGCGGGCTCTGACGTTAGTTCATATGACGTACAGAGGGCTTCTCTGACGTTAGTTCATATTACGTACAGTGGGCTTCTCTAACGCTATTTCATATGACGCACAGAGGGCTTCTCTGACGTTATTTCATATGACGTACAGTGGGCTTCTCTAACGCTATTTCATATGGCCCAGTCAGTCCGTGACTTAGGCTTTAGAGAGCTCCGAAATGACCATCACGATGATGATAACTTGGGCTTTAGGACGCTCCGATCAAATGGTCTATCATATGTCGCTGGCGGCATATAATCAACGGTAAATCAGACGAACACGAAGGCCACCTAAACTCTGAGAGTTCACCAGGACCTCGTTGTGGAGTACCCGACTGCTTAACATCAGAGGTGACCTCAGGTGGGTGCACATATGGCGACCCATACCCCGTACCCCGCAGTGGGCACCGACCGGGCCGAGCGGGCGCCAAGTCGGTCGGTCCCGCTATGACGCAAGCAGCGGCTGCCCCCACCACCATCGCAGCCCTGAACCCCTCTCGTCACAGCTAGAGAGCCAGTACAGACGCAATGCAGCCCCGCTGTGCTACCACCAGCAGCCAGACACAGAACACAGAGAACCGGTCCATGTGAACCGGTCCATACACTGAGAGACTTAGTCAGTCGCCAGGCCGAGAAGGCGCACTTAGGCACCTGTTACTCCGTGGCCTATATAGCCGCAGACTCGTGCAGCGGTGGCAGGACACCGGGTCAGCCGCGTGACATTGGCCCCTTTGGTGGCGGGCGGGGGTGCGGGGGAGGGGGTCCATGAGACGCCCGCCAACGGCAACACGGACACTGCAGCGGCGGCTTCGTCGGTGGGGAGGCGTTGGCTGGCGTCCCTCCGAGAAGGCGGGGTGGCGAACAACCAAGCCCTGGCACCTTCCGCGGCTGCCTACCGTTAGAAATAGAGGTGCAGAAAATCATAAATATTTGGTCACAGCCTAGTCACGGCCACGGGATGAGCTGGCAGGTCATGGCTTTAGTCACGGCGCTGCAATGCTAACCCTATGGCGCTGGCCCTGCAGTCACAGCTTCAGTCACGGCCGTGACAGGGCCGTGAGCAATGGGACGCTGGGACCAGGATTATGCAACTCTAGTTAGGAACCGAGACATGAAACGGGACAACGGTACTAGCAAAAAAGGAACGACGGTTACAAGCAACGAACGACGCTATAACTGGAGGACCACCGGTCTCCCCAACCATCCTAATGATCTTACGTGAACCCCGTCCAATCGTACAGCAGATAAATGTCAACATTGGGGTGCCCAGCACGCCTGCATCGCGCCCCCGCCCCCTACGATTCCTACGAACCCAGACAAAGACTGGGTCGGCTGCGGCGATGTCGCGCACGGTTCCGAACATTCGCCACAACACCGGGACAGTTTTGAACAACTCGGTCTCCGTGTTCGGAGCCTCGTTTGAGAACCAGTCGTGACCAGGGTGCGGCCCGATGTGCAAAATGTGCCACAGCACGACCTTGACTACCCCAGCCACTCCCCTCCCCGCCGCAAACCAGTCAGCAAAGGCTCACAACGACAGCAGCAGGAAAACTTTAGACGGCTACGGCCCAGCTTTGCACCCGCCTTGGGATGCCTCAGCAGATAAAATGGCCGAATTGATCATAGGAAAAGCAACACATTCCTCCCAATTTGAATTATTTCTCAACAGAAAAGGAACAAGCTCTCTCGGTACGCGCACGATAGCCTATCGGTCGTCATAAACGTGCAAATAAAACAGCGAGTCGTGAAGCAAAAAGCAAACAAAGACCGAAGCCGCGATAGCCCAGCACTGGCACGGACGCCATGACCCATGGTTAGAGACCGCAAACAAAAAATCCGACAAAAACAGAACGGCCACACCGTGGTCCGTGACCACAGCCCCATGTATCCGGTACTCACTATTTACAAATGCATACGCCTGGCGGCTTCAAACGACATCCATATCCCATACGATGGGACACGAGACACGACACGACCGCACTGTAGGCGAGTTTCCTTTGTGTATGCGGCTGAGGCGAGCGGCCCAGAGTCCCCTACTACGCAGCCGAGCGGCGGCGGCTGCTGCTGGCCAGGCGCCGCCCCCTCCGCCGAGCGGCCCATGACGTCACCGATCGTACCACGGTACAGGGTGGCCGCTCGGCCGGCACAGGGTGGCCGCTCGGCCGGACAAAGAAGCCCCGCAGCAGCCCGCAGCGCCGGCCAGCCAGGGACGCTGGATGGCCTAGGCGCACAGGGTCACCCCAAGTCCGAACAATGGCTCCAGCTGCTGTATTGGACAGTTTCTGGGCGTTGCCCGATCCGCGCCGAGCAGGATATGTTGGTTGGATGGACGCAATACTCCGGGATGGAGACACGGAGTCCTGGCTGGTTCCAGTTTTAATGACGCAGCGCACCATGATCGACATGGCAACAGGACCAGAGCGTACGCGCATGGCAACCAGTACAAACCAGTACGTACTTAGTACTCACAGTGGCGGACCCAGGATTTTAGAAAGGAAACGAATCAACTGCGCGAGGGATGTTCCTCAAGAAGAAGCTAATGACTGCTTCTCCTTGAAGCAGCCGTGAAGACATTTTCAAAGCCAACGAAGGACAACTGAAACCCCCGCTGAGTACACCACTGGCCAGCAGTGCCAAGAAATTGATCTTGTCAACTCATGGTATGCAAATACTCGCGAAATATGCGTCAGCGTGTGCTAGAAAGGCCTTCCCAGGCCCAGCACGATTACCTTACAGAAGAACATCCTCCATCCTGCTAGTCGTCAAGTACCTTACTAAGACGGCTACTATGACGGTGATTCCCGTCGCCTTGCATCATTCAACGTCATCCCCGAGTACTAGCTATGAATAACCTCAGACAGAATGGAGTGCCCTTAACGTCAGACTCATTCCGCATTTGCACAATGACGAAATGTCGATCACCGCTTCGTCACCACGGAGCAGTCCCGTGATGTCATGACTCGGATGGACGCTGACGTGACGTCACGAGATGGACGCTGGCGTGACGTCACGTTACAAAGTGACGTAACGCCGCACGGAATCGGCCGGAACTGGCCGGAAACGGCGATAGAAAGTCCACTCATAGCAGAGACGCAGTCGACGGCGGCAGATTGGAAGAGAAAGCGTCGCTGCGTGACAACATCCGCCCCGCCAGCTGCTAAAACAAAGCCGAGGATCCGTCGCTGCCACAAAACAGGTGCATGTAATTACCCCGTAACACCGACATACTTCCATACACCTGGCGGACGCAAGCAGTAGCCGGTCGCCCTCTAACAAGCCATGCACTCTATATGGTCCCATCCAAAGCATTTCGTGGAGTCCGCGCAGGACGCCTCGTCCCTCGGCCAGTGTTGGTTCGAGTCGGACCAAGGACACCGGCGCAGCGGAGGGTTGCGGCGACTTTGGGCGGGCCAGGCCACGGAGTCTGCACGCACCGATCACGTGAACCATACGTGTGACCCTCCAGTCCCTACCACCACCGCCGGCCGCCGCCGCCGCCGCCCTGGCCGCCCGAGCGATCCGAACCACAACCTGGCCGGCCGGAGGGAGGGAGGGACGGACGGCCACTCTAAAACGCCGCAACAAAAACTGCCTCATAGCATGGACGAACAAGGAACCGGGGAGTATCCAGAGGGGCCCGCAGGACCCTGGGGAGCGAGAACGCAGCGCACGGTCCGACCAGCAGGGTGGGCGTGACGCCACGAGCATGAGAGGAGACCCGCGGGCCCGAGGGCTGGCCAAACGCCACGGAATGGTGGTGAAGCAAGGGCAGCTGACCGGCGGTGGCCGGTGAGTGGTGCCAAGTGAAACACGCATACAGGTCGCAACCTGCAAAAATCAGCCCGCCCCGCCGGCTCTTCTACATCCTGCCGAGTGGTGATTGAAAGCTGGGTGGAGATGAGGGACAGACACCGCCCCGCCTCTTGCTTTGATGCAGACCGTGCATAAAACGCATCAAATGTGGCCTGAGGGCGGCGCCCCGTTCCGAAAAGTGATCCATAGAGCCTAACGTAGTGTGTGGCAGCCACGTATGTGGCCCCCCGCCCCACCGAGGTATGTCCGGGTACTGCTGACAAGAGGTATAATAGACTAGCTCTTCTAAGACGAACAGGTACTTACACGAGGGAAGTGGAACCCTGAGTATGCTTCTTCCAGAAACAAAGTAACAACGAGAAGTTTAGTTTGATCTTCCACCTATGCAGCTTTAATTAAGTTCGAAGAACGAGATTTACAGACCTTCGAATCCCGAACGAATCATTTGACGCCGGTATAAATAAACCGCGCCACTGAGATGGTATTGTGCAAACATCTGCTCACAATAATGCATTGCTCGCGTAACAAGATCACCAGTGACACTATCTGACCGATTTTGGTGGCAGGAGTTCTGGGTCTCTGGCATTGAAAATGTCACGCATGAACGGTTTTCCAATGTGACCTATTCAGCATTCACGATACTCTGCACGGAGTGGCCTCGCCGAGAAGGCACGAACTAACCGTCGAGAGAGAGGGGACCGAACAGAAGGGCGTTGACGAAAGCCGCCTCCTCTGACGGGAAGCACAGAGACAAGTGGCGAGGCGTTTTAAGTACTGTGGCCATAACCCTGATGAATGGGAAATCCAGCTCAACTCTCCTACTTAAGTCCGAAAAAGTTCAAGAGAGAAAATGGTGTTCAGAAACCAGCACCTCAAGACAACTTGAAATGTCAAAGACAACTTGGAATTATAATATACAAAAAGATTTGGTAAACACCAGGCCATTAATTATAGTCCTAAGAAATAAGAATAGATACACAACTTATGGCAACCTTGCATCACGTTACGGATAATACTAAGGTCGTACAACCCAATATGCCTTTATTTATTGTACAACCATCCCACAATGTTGTCAAGCTTCAATGCAAGTCACATCCGGGCTGTAACCCATCCAAAAATAGCAGCCTTCTCTTCAAGGTCGAGCAGCCGGAGGGAGGCTCTGCGGTGCCGACACGCCCAAAGAGCGCCGACAGTCCGCGGTCCGGAGCCTCCCGGACACAGCGTACCACCGCCGCCACACCGCCAGGCACCCACCACCACCCTTCGGCGTCCTTGAACGGCACCGCCAGAACTCCCCACCCCGCCAACTACACCTTTATAACTCCAAATTCAAATAAGTCAAGTTCGAATGAAAATAAGTCATGTTCAAATTAAACGTGACTTAGTCTCGAATATTTTCAACACTGTTTTGAGGGAGATATTATAATTATCAGAATTGCTAACCTTACACTCACACCAAAAAAGATGATTTAGTAAATAAAGCACAAGATACGAAGCTTTCGGCTTGCGCCTTCATCAGCCATGGCTGATAAGGCGCAAGCCGAAAGCTTCATATCTTGTGTTTTATTGACTAAATCATCTGTTTTAGCATAATGAGGGTAAGGTTAGCAATTCTGATAAACGTGACTTATTTTAATTTAAACTTGACTTATTTTAATTTGAACTTGACTTTATTTGAACTTGACTTATTTCAACTTGAAGTTAAAAAGGTGTAAAACAACTAGAGAGGTGGCTTTGTAGTGAAAGACAGCCAGTGTAAATAAAACAATGGATTGATTCATATGATGTAACGTTATAGAATGAAACTGACTTCAGTTCCACAAAGTCACCATTTCCTGTATTAGCTTCAGCTTTAGGTGATAATGCCCAGCTGGAAGCCACTGGTCCAGGGTTCTGAGTCACTGACAGCGACTCACTGCGATTTTAGTGGGCGACCTTGGTTTTGGTTTTGGATCTGAACAATGGGTTTGGTTTAACACTTTACTCTGCTTTTGCAACTATGACTTCCAAGTTTCAAACTTGTTGTTGCATCAGTGCATTGAATATTAATACTTTCATTCCTGCTCATCTTTATTTGCAGGTATTTCCTTTCAAAAACTATTTTCAATAAAACAAATTAATCAAAACTGCAGATTCTACTGACAATCGAAATCACTGTCAACTATTCAATGCTTATGCAATATCCCCTGATATCACTAGTCAAGGAAAGGTAGAGCTTTGAAATAATTAACATAAGCTAAAAATTGTGTTTGATGTCACCCCATTTTGCTAAGAAATGGTATAAGGCCTCAATAGTAATCTTTGATGAACTTGTTTTGCCCCATCCCAATATATTGTTGCAGCATACAAGTAATTGTGAACACTGTAACCACTACCTCACACTGGCCCTGAGTTTCTTACCACATGAATATTCCCACTCTACTAATAGTGCATTGGAGCTACCTTTATACCAGACTCAACAAAAATAACAGTTTCAATTATGCGCGTAAGAACTGCGACTGACAGCATTAAGTCCATTATTAAGACAGGTCTGGTATTACTGAAGTTAACCCTACCTAAGGCTGCGCCGCGTTACAAACGCATTGCGTTTATGCTCTGATAGCACTCGATATTTTAATTCATATTAATACGTTCATGTCAAACCGAAAATATATAATATAAATCTATCTTACATAATCAAATAAAAAAAAACTATTTAAATGTAGTAGACTAATATTAAGGCATTAACATTGATTTGGTCCTCTGTCAGCATCCTGATGAAAGCAATCACAAGTTGAAGTTGCAGATATGGTAAGCCCAGACCAAACCAGACCACCAAACCAACCAATAATGACTAATAACCAAACAAACGTCTCATTACAAATCCCATAGTCAACTCTCTATGAACAGAACATGCCATAAAAGTTTATGTTTGTCATTGCCAATTGGTGTGGTGTATTAATGATGGTGGTGAAATTAAAGCGGATAAGATGAAATGTGTTTTTAGAATGGGTCATTAGTTGGGGAAACAAGTTACCAGTTGTGAGATGATGATTATGATTTTTTTAGTTTTTGGGCACCTCAACTGCTAGGGTTATTGGCGCACAATATAACATCAGCTACAAGTTGTGTCAGATAATGCATCACTATGGGGGCTGTTCCAGTGCCATCAACCCGAAGAGGTTTTCATTCCGCTGGTTTAAGCGCTGTGAAGCCGAGCACAGGAACACAGGCAGATATTCCCAATGTAAAGAGCATGAACAGTGTGCCACTAATGAGCGACAGTGCGCCAGAACTGTTGTCACATAACATTAACTTTCCTCCACCAGCCTGAGCTGCTTGCCGAGTGGCAGATATTTTGTTCAACCGGTTGAGGTTGGTGGAGGTCCGGAAGATTAACCGATTTTATTGAGGTGCAGGAATGGCATGTGGAGAAAATGAAGTCTTAACCTACCAGGTTGAAGTTGCTGGAACAGCCCTATAAGCACAACATTATGCCAATGGCTGCTAGGGTAGGTAAAGGTTCTTGTCAGCTGACAACACTGGACTTTTGGTGAAACATCAATAACGCACTTCCCCAGTTTATTATAGAATTGAAGTTCCTAATAGAAAAAGAACATTATTATGACAAAACAGCAAAATGTATCAGTAATACAAAAGCTAATTTATCAAGCGGTTTTCCAGAGCATCAACTTTTACCGATCTCAGGCACAAAACGAAAACCAACCCCTGGAGAATGGCTCAGGTTGTTTTTCTATAGAAAAACACAATTCTAAAGAATAGTGTTATTTCAACATAGAAAAAANCCCCTTGGACCATCTTGTAGACAAAATATAACCCTACATTGTAAATGTTTTGTAGCCATGATGTTGCTCATAGGTAAAAATGTTGCCAATAAATGTTGTTTTTGGTATTATCATTGTCTGTCAAATCATTTCTTCTGTATTCTCCTTCTATTAGGGACCTCAATGTCACTATAAACTGGGAGGTGCATTACTGAAGTTTCACTGTGGAGTTTCCCCTGCTTCCCAGCCACAGATATGAACTGGGGCCTGGAGAATAAGGAAACTTGAGTCAAAAGACAGTCACCAGTTTATCATTTGTAAGATATATGTATATTGCAGGATTGACATTGTACAGACATGAACTGGAGCACTAGCGGATCCAGAGGGGGGGGGGGCTGGAGAGGGGCACGGCCTCCCCCAGGCGCCCGGGTTGCAGGGTCAAGCCGTGCCTTGGCCTCCCCAAGCCGGGTAGGTTTGGGGAGAGGCCAAAACATGGCCCGGCCCCACGACCGCCGACCTGGGCGCCTGGGGGAGGCTGCACCCCTCAGCATCCCCCCTCTGGATCCGCCCCAGATTAACTGGAGTTGTGTGTCTGCATTGGAATAGTGCATGCATACAGTCCATATTGTATATTACACATCATTAACTTTATATATTAAACAAATTAATACAGCTTGTCTGAAATTGTCTCAAGAAGTTGCTTTAAAATGGAAACTTTATGGGCTGTTAGCATCCTTTCAGGGAGGCTGTTCCACAATGATACCTAATGATACCACAATGATACTTATACCAATACCAATGCTGTTACCCAGGAGACTATGGGAGGATGGGTATGGTTTGGACATTTTTTCATTTATCCTTGATATTAAATAAAACACATCTTGATAAGGGTCCCATCAAAATAAGATAAGGGTAGGCAAGATGTACATTATATACTTAGATTGCCTTGATTATATTTAGATACCTTGCCTAATGCCTTCAGTAAGTAATACTGTCAACAACTCAACCAGCCTGAACAACTCCTATACTAATACTGATGTCCAGAAGACTGTGGGACTTGGTAGGACGTATGCTGTGCTCCATGGTCACACTGAACCACACTGCCTTATGTCATGGTGACGTCAATATCAGCTCCAGAACCTGAGGCTCCATGCACTCAGGGATCCTTAAAGGAAAAAGTTCACCTTGGATTTTTTTTTCAAACACAATTTGATTATATTTTCAAATACATCTTCTTTTCATGTCAAAAATAGCCATACATCGCGCCGATTCAGGACAGAAGGTCGTAAATGATTAATTTCATCAAAACTATATGCGTACCCTCCGCAACGTCAAACGTGGCTCAGCCAATCATATTCGAATGTATAGTCGCGTAAGACTATATATAGCCTTCTGCCAGGTTGTGTGAGGCCCAACAATCCTTCGACAAAAAGTCAAATATATTCGGCTGGAGAGCCCTTTCAGCCCAGACAACTTGCAGTTAGAGGTTTTTCAGCACGGGCTACAAAACTGCTATCTCAGTTCAAAACCCATGTTGAAGGTGAGCTGTTTCCTTTAACGTTCCTCATGCAAAGCACACAGCCATTCATATTACTTCACCTTGTATCTTTGACTAAGACCTTTGTGGTTGTATCATAACTAGACAAAACCGTGGAAACACAGTTTCTACAGTTTCCAGCAGATTTTCATGAAAACAAACATGCAATAATGTCATAGTATTAGCATGTCTGAACCATCCTCACCCTGGCGGGTCACTAATGACTGACATGGAAGCATGTGTCAAAAGCAGCGTTACTGGACCAGCGAGAAAACCCTTTGCAAAGTACATTTTTTAATGCTAGTGTAAACAATGATGTGTTAATCATTACATTAGTTATAGTCGGAATGGCTTAAAGGGAATGTTTCACATTAACATAAGATTTGAAGTTGAGATGGCCAAGTTGCCTTGGAATTCCATTGAAAAAAAAAAAATTTTTTAAGGTTTTTATTGTAGAAGTTAAAACAACCCCACAGAGGTCTAATCGAAAGTAAATGGAGTTTGTTTTTTGACATCTGCAAGAAAATAAGGCACTAGTTGTATTAGGGTAGCCTCTGAAAGCCGATGTCGTCATCCCTTTTTCATACAAATGTTGATGAAAGTAGACTTGTTTTACATTATGGGCTATACATTAGCCATACACTAGTCATACATATTGCAGCGTGAAAGTTTTTTCTATTTCCCAAAATTCCTACATATGACGTCATCAGCCAAAATACTAAAACTTAGTTTTTCATTAAATCGAGCCACTGTTTGTTAGAAACAAAGTCAGGAATCGTTTCGGCAGCAATTACTTCATATTTTGCACCACAAGCGGCGTACATTGGACAACTTTCAGAGAAGTGAAACATTCCCTTTAACCCGCGCCTTGCCGGAGAGGAGGGGGTCACCCCTAAGGTTTTTCGAGGATAGCGGAAAGAACGGTGTATAATTGATTCCCGAACACCTGGCACAGGTGTTCGGGAATCAATTATACACAGTGAAATTATTGACCTCGGGTTGTCTCAGGCCAGGTCACGTGACCCGATCTCCCAAAACGTCTGCGGTAGTACCACAGTCACAGTTTTTGGCCGATCGGTTTCGTACTTTAAGAATTATATAAGGCCATAGGGACCTACAATTTGTATATCTCTGATTGGTTTTTATATCGGTGACATAAGATCTGGTCAATTTCGTGACCTCTCCATTACAAGTCGATGGATAAGTATTCATATGCTTCCTTTTCCGAGGATACGCATGATATCAGTCCAATTCTTCTGGGTCATATTATCATAGGCCATTCTTGAAGACCCAGATCCAATTTTTGTTCAGTGACCCCATATAGCGTCAGCCGAGGTCATCCGGTCACCAACATTTTTTTGTTTAAATAACAGGGAATATAGCACCTTTAACATTAGTTTTTAACTGAGATAGCCAGATTGTCGGGTGTACTGAGAAACCTCTAAATCTGAAATTTTTCCTTCCAAAACGACCTAGTTGCTGAGTTTTGAACGCAAAAACCGTTGGTCATATTTGGTCATATTTCAACGTCACAAATCCCGTGACGTATCGCATACAGTCCATCATAGTTACTCACTGTGATTTCCACCGCATTGCTTTTTGAACCGTCCGCCCAGTATTTCAGGCTACCGAAAGGTATTGACTTGAACAATTGTAAAATGAATGTCAAATTTTCTTTGTCAGTTTTTCATGGATTTTAATTTGAAAATAATGCAGACAATGGTCTTTTGAAAGGCCTAACTGTTGATGGCTGAGCTCGAACCGGTAGCTGCATATTATCCGCAATAGAAGCATATTCATACTAAACTAATGTATTTCACTTCAATGCCAATGGCAAATTCATCTATGGTGGATATGTATAATACATATTTATGTCAATTGTGAACCGATTTCCCAAGTAAAAATTACCCATAGATACATGTGAGTTGACAAATGTGTTGATGAGGTGGTGTCAATGTTTCATACAATACATCAAACAAATATAAGACAGTTTGTGTTGTTTACGAAGAAAGTTCGGCTTTTCCCAAAAAACATGATTGGCCATAACTTTGTGAATTTTCATTGATTTCCATTTGAAAATAATTTACAACAAAGAGTCTTCAAAGGGCACAACTTTGATGTGTTCCTTACGTTAGCTTAAAATATTCTCCGCAATAGAAGCATATTGCAGTGCTAACTTAATGAATTTCATTCAATGGGCTAACTACACATTGACAAATTCACTCTGGTTGGATATTAGTTTTAAGTAAACTATCATTGTCAATTGTAAGATATCCTATTAAAACATTACTAAAAGATGCTTAGAATAGACCCTAGTGCAAACATTAACACATTGTTAATCGCGTCCAATATTATTGGAGGTCAGAACCAGCGAACGCATTGTTTACGTTTTTACGCATCTGATTCAAGGAACGATTTGCCGTTCGAATGCCTCCTTGTGGACTCAACCAAACTCGCGTTTTGGTGACGCAATATCGTTGTGACGTCACATGTTCAACATATGACTATTTTCAAATTACAACATATTCTGACTTTTTCGCAAAAATTGAATGCCAGGACCCGTAATCAGGGGCATTTCTTCTCCATCATTCTACATACTTTCCAAGGTGCTATATTCCCTTTAAAATAACTAGACAGAATGAAGAAGAGAAGTGATGATGATAATGATGATTGGGGTTTAAGGGAAGACCGACAACAACGGTCACATGCCGCCCAATAGAGAAGTGAATCCGGCACCAATGTGTTTGTCTCGTCGAGACACGTCTCCCAATGTGCAATATGACCTAATTGGGTCACCACTTGACCTTGAATTGAGGTCAAATTTTAAAGTTAACCTAACCTGGTCAGTGCTCGCCATACAAATGATTTTGAAGCGCATTGACAAGACAAACACGATGGCGTCAAAATATTTGTCTTAGCTTTTTTAGGTAAAAAGTTATTTGCAAAAATTATATATTAGAGGGCTTCTGGAGCAAAGTCCTGAAACTATAAATTTGACCTTTGATGACCTCTGGTGACCTTAATATTGACCTGAGTAAAACAAATACTAAATAGTTTCGAAATTATTTTTTATAAGCTTTCGAACGGCGTTTTCAGTGTTAGTGTACGTCCCATTGCAGCCGAGCTCGAGGGAAGGGGACACGTCGATGGGGGTATATCTGGATAATTTAGCCAAACCAATCTTATATTCAACATTTTCAGATACCCCATATCCCTTATTAGCACAACCGCAGCGATTTGCCAAGGTGGGTCATCACTTTTCAGGTCATGTGACGTCAGAGGACGGGCGAACCGTGTCTAGGTTGTCAGGCATCTACAACTTCTAAGTTTTGTCGGTCACCATGAATTGTGCGATTGGATGCCACGGTCAGGGTCTGTACAACAAGCTCTGTTAGTGCAGGACCTGACATAGGAAATTAATTCATTTCAAATATTTGGACTAAATTAACACGAAATAAGTAAATTAATACCCACGATCAGAGCGAATGCCATCTGTGGATGTCCAGCGACTGACAGGTTGTCTGCCACCCCAGGTGAGGACTCACAGACATCATGAGTGACATCCAGGCGTGGTTCAACAGCCTGCCGCGGTTCACCCGGCTCTGGTTCGGCCTGACCGTGCTGTTCACACTGATCGGCCGCTTCGGACTGGTCTCGCCCTACTACCTGGCTCTGCTGTCTGAACCGCTCTTCAAACAGCTCCAGGTGAGACAGTGGCATCACTCACCAGTCATCAGTTGTGTGTGCTTCGCTACTGACTGAAAGCGTTCTTAGCCACTGACGGATTTGAGGGGAGGGGCCATGCCCCCTGAACTACCCAAAATCGTCGCAAATTTGACACATTTCCTGATATAGAAGAAAATCTAGGCAACTTTTACAAATACAAGTTTGTTTTAAATCAGCTCTCAAGGCATCAGCAAGAGAAATCCGACGAGTTTGCATAACTGTGTGAGACTTTTTGGGGATTTGCCTCTCCCCGAACCACCGTTCTGGATCCGTCAGTCTTCTCAGCCAGAATACTACAATGTGTACTGTTATATAGGAGAAAATCCTTACCATGTACTATTTGATCTCATTGTGTCATTCAATAATTCACTCATTAATTTGTCATTCATTCGCCATTCGTTCGTCATTCACCATTTCATGTTATTCATTCGTTCCACTATGCATTCATTCATTCATCATTCATTCATCATTCATCATTCATTCATCATCATTCATCATTCATTCAATCATTCATTCATCATTCATCATTCATTCAATCATCATTCATTCATCATTCATTCATCATTCATTCATTCATTCATTCATCATTCTTTCATCATTCATTTCATCATATCATGGCATCATTCATTCATCATTCATCATCATCATCTATGCATCAGCATGCATTCAGCATGCATTCAGATGCATTCAAGCAGCATCATCATGCATTCATCATGCATTCATCCATGCATTCATCAGCATTCATCATTCATGCACTTCATCATTCATTCATCATCATTCATCATTCATTCATCATTCCATCATTCATTCATCATTCATTCATCATTCATTTCATCATTCATTCATCATTTCTTCAATTCATCATTCATTCATCAATCATTCATTCATTCATTCATTCATTTCATCATTCATTCATCATTCATTCATCATTCATTCATCATTCATTCATCATTCATTCATCATGCATTCATCATGCATTCATCATGCATTCATCATGCATTCATCATGCATTCATCATGCATTCATTCATCATGCATTCATCATGCATTCATCATTCATTCATCATTCATTCATCATTCATTCATCATTCATTCATCATTCATTCATCATTCATTCATTTATTAATTCATTCAATCATCATGCATTCATCATTTACTCATTTATTTATCAAGCATTCAACAAGTTTTTTCATTCAACGGACTCAAGTTTACGAATCACGTCTCACTACCAAAATCATTTGACTCTTGACAGACTTGAGCTCTGGTAAAGACGTAACATTCGACTTTTGAATATTACAATTCTGTATTCTTGAAATGAGTGAAATTAAGTCAATATTCATGTAACAACATCTGATTTTGCCGGCAGATATGGCGGCCCTTGACGGCTCTGTTCTGGTACCCGCTCAGTCCGCAGACGGGGTTCCATTTCCTCATCAACCTCTACTTCCTCTACAACTACTCACTGCGCCTCGAAACTGGTGAGCAACGCCACCCCGATCGACGCCGCTGTGTTGCGACCTTTGAAGGTGCTGTGTGTGATGGTGTTCTGTGTTCTGGCTTACTGGATAGCCTTATGTAGTATACAAGTCCAAGAAGTACTAGCATTGCACTGGGACAGCGGTACTATGTTTATTGTGATGATAAGCATCGTTGTGTAATTATGTGTATTGAGTAACTACTTGTTTGTATATAATTTTTCAACTTAGTCGTTACACTCGATGCTGTCATGTGTCTGGAATACAACATGGTTTTCGAGGCTTCCATTGCTATCCGCTTTTCAACTGGCATGTTTGTGTTCAGAACGACTGACGTGATGGCAACGTTTCAGGCATATTCGCCCGTAGCCCGGCCGATTACCTGTTCATGCTGCTGTTCAACTGGTTCTGTTCGGTGGTCGTTGGTCTGTTCATGAACTACGCGGTAAGTTGTTTTGTCGCTGCTGGCATCGCAGTGCGTCAGTTCATGGTAAACTTATATAACCTTACGTTATTTATCTGCCCCATCAATCGAAAAGTCGTGATGGAGTATGCGCTTTTTGTATTGCTTAGCCAGCGAGTAGGAATCTGCTGTTTATCTCTTAGCCTTTAATTAGTAATTTACTGTTATACTCATTGCCACGACCAGCACCAACTATCCTTTAGGCGTTTGAACTTTGAACATTCATAGGTGCCAGCTTGTTTGCGTGGTGCCAGTTTCAGAAAATACTTGTCCAATATCCGACCGATGTCCAAGACCATGATCTTGGACATCAGTCCGTCCGAAAATAATTGTTTGTCTGATTTTTTTCTTTCAAAAGCAGAACAAAATGTTTGATATGGAATGTAAAACATCCAGTGTTTTATTCCTAATATACGCATAAAGATAGGCATTTGTGTAAAATAACGCTACAGTTAGGGATATCCGAAAGCCACAATTTATGATGTATCCATTTATATACAGGAAAATAACTTTTGCTATATAAATTTTCAGAAATCGTTAAAAGTACTAAAGCGATTTGCGACGAGCCTTCCTCGGGCATTGAATGTCCGAATGTCAAAAGAAATGTGTTTATGTCCGTCCAAAAACCGAATCGGTCTTCGAACAAATTCGGAATTCCGAAAATGTTTGTACCAATTGGCACCACCAGTAGGTATCCTGGCATACACCGGAAAATGTATCTTTTATGTGGTCCGTGGGTAATATTCCCGTCGTCGCCGGGCATCCGCTTCTCTGTCATCAGTGCCGCTGCTCTGTCAATCAACTGAGTCCAGTGTCCCCGAGCACAGAACGCTTACGGTGTCCTAGCTCTCATCAAACTCATCAAACTCATCACCACGCTCGACAGATGCTGATGGACCCGATGGTGATATCGGTGCTGTACGTCTGGTGCCAACACAACCGCGACACCATCGTCAGCTTCTGGTTCGGCACCCAGTTCAAGGCCATGTACCTGCCCTGGGTGCTGATGCTCTTCAACCTCATCATCGCTGGAGGCGGTAAGCACCTTAACAGCTGCAGCTGTGGGCAGGAAGTGTCTGAAGGTCGCTGGTCCCGCCACGCCAGTTAGCACCGTCTTATTTTGCAACTTAAAGTGGAATGTTCAAAGTAGTTCAAAGCATTTCAGTTATTTTTCACCTTCTTTCCGGCCTAATTTGTTGAGGGTTTTTCACTTTTTGGTAAAAGTTCAAAACCAACCTCAATCGAGCCGAGTTATGAGTATGCCAAATTCATTTACTAATTTGATAATTTTCAAATTTAGCTCAATATTGTATCTGATTTGGGTCCTTTTTCTGCTTGATTTGCATCCTCTGTAGTCTGTTTTACATAGAATTTCCAACTTTTCACACCAACTCCAAACCAGTTCTGCCTCCGTGCAGACTGAGCTCCTCTGGCGAGGGAGGGGGAGCGGGGGCTGACGTCCGCCCGGCTGGCTCGGCTGATAAGAGTAATGGACGCTCGTGACGACGGCGAAAGGATGTACTGGGACAGGCTTACTGGGATATCGCGCTGCGGTGCCGCCAAGGGTGCTGTGCTCTGCCATTCGTCAGTATCGTCACAGCCTGTGCTACTGTCACGTCATTTCCGTTCGATCTCATAGAGGACGATTTTATTATTTTGTTTTTGTCAATATGTACAGCAATGATGTGAGAGCTGTCCATCAAAATGTGCATACAATGTATTGAAACTTTCACAACAAACGGCTGTCTAACAGCGATCGGGGAACAAATATTCCCAGTGCGTTCCCGAAGTGGGTTTTCAAGACACGATCATTGATGCATGTATACCTAACTCGTCTTTGATTAATGTTATCATATGCTGGTCATTCGATATGAGATATTGATTCAACCAATCATTTGATAATAGAGGTGCTATTTTTTGCTTTATTTTGGCCCCACATATGATGCATGGTGCTGATCGTGATTATAAATATTGACGACTGAATTACAAATCCTTGTGTGTGCGTGCGTGTGATTCATGTAGACGGATTGTTAATGCTTCTTCATTCGATGACAAGTAGCTGATGTGGCAGGTTCCGACGGCATTGGACGGTATCGGATGCGCTTTCGTAAAAAAAAAAACTGGCTCACAAATGATAGGTCCTTCAGTGGCTGGTTGTCACCAAAACTTACGTAACCATACCATACAAGGGGCTTAAATCGGCCTCGGTGCGACTTATTGCCCGATTTCTGCAGTGAAAATTAAATTTTGTATCTTTTGCAGGTGCGATGGAGCTGGCTGGTATTCTGATCGGCCATCTCTACTTCTTCCTGGTCTTCAAGTACCCACAGGTGGGTCGAGAAGTTATGCTGCGCTTCGACGTTCGTTAACGAGGCAGCCTGCGCGTTTCACCAGACTTGTGCAGTTTGAATCCCGTTACCTGTCGGAGCTCGGATATAACTTAGTCAGGTTCTGACGGCAGCCCTTTAGGTCCCGTTACCTGTCGGAGCTCGATATAACTTAGTCAGGTTCTGACGGCAGCCCTTTAGGTCCCGTTACCTGTCGGAGCTCACTGCCGCTCCACACTTCAGCTGAGAGGAAAGTTTGATGCATAAAATATACCTATGTGCTTTACCCTTGAACAATAAACATGCTTGGCTGTTTCATATAACTGGATTTGTTTGACTGCGTAGCTTATTATATAACCAGACACTTAATACCCAGTATGTATGTAAGGCATGTTCCAGTACCAGCTGTAATATGACCAGCATACGCCCCAGACTTGCATCTCAGCGGAATAATGCGACTAAGCGAGTCCCGATCGTTTCAGGGTCTTTAGTAGTCATTTTTGTCTTTATTTAATTGTTTTATTCATATTAATATCTATCACACATAGTAAGCACTAGACTTGTTACCTACAAATGCTACGTTTTTATGTCCACGTGTTTTTGTACCATCTGCTGCTGACTTGGTGTATGTGGTGGCTGGTGACGATCCCGCGATGCTGGTACTGACTGCTGACCATGCCGCAGGACTTCGGCGGCCCCGCGCTGCTGAGCACGCCGCAGTTCCTCTACAACTACCTGCCGAACACGGCCGGCGGCATGGGCGGCTTCGGTGCACCGCCACCGCGACCGGCCGCCGCCAACCAGGCCGGCGCCGGCGGCGGCCCTGGGGCTGCCTTCCGCAACTGGGGCACTGGACAACGTCTAGGTCGGCAGTGAAGGGTCCGACTGTGCCGGGCTGCCTTCAGAACCTGGGGCACTGGAGTCCGACTGGGCCGGGCTGCCTTCAGAACCTGGGGTACTGGACGTCTGGGCGGGCAGTGAAGGATCCGACTGGGCCGGGCTGCCTTCAGAACCTGGGTTACTGGACACCGTCTGGGCGGGAGTAAAGGGTCCAACTGGGCCGGGCTGCCTTCAGAACCTGGGGCACAAACAGGCAACGTCTGGGCCGGGCCGCATTCAGAACCTGGGGTACTGGACAACGTCTGGGCAGGAGTTAAAGGTTCGACTTGGCCAGGCTGCCTTCAGAACCTGGTGCACCGGCATCGTCTGAGGTGGGTGTGAAGGGTCCGTCTGGACCGGGCTGCCTTCAGAACGTAGGCCACTGCACACCGTTATGGCTGCGAGGAACGACTGAAAAGTCAGGCCTTTAGATAATGCTGTTGGACCGGACCGCCCTCAGACCGAGGGACACCGGACAACCGGTTAGGCCGCAAGTGAGGAGCGGATCGGGCCAGGTCGCCATCAAACTGGGGCCGGTTCGGAGCCATTGGTCGCCATCTGTCTCAGTGTGGATTGGTGTGTTCCGAGGCGTTGGTGGCTGGCTAGATTGGTGTGATGGGTGAGTGTCGGTGCCAGCTACCATCGGTCCTGTCGCTGGACGTCCCTTCACTCTGTCCGGGCCGTCCCTGCACGTGTTCAATGACCTGTAACCAGTCATGGAGGCGAAGGTGTGTGTGTTGATGTTAATCGACGATACTGACATGAATTATCGGTCAAAATTTAAGTGTCGCTATGTGTGTTCGTGTGTATTTTGGTGCCGGGCCACGCACACAGTAATATTACGTGGGTATTGCCAGTGTGTATTATTGAGCATCTTCATATAGGACAGAGGAGAGTCTTGACATATAATGGAGATGTTCAGTTGTTCTCTGTTCAGCTGCAGTATATATTTAATTCCGTCAGATCTCCACTGTGTGTCTGTATTAACTGCGGAGGCACGGTTTGTCGTAGGTGCCAGTTTCTTTAGCGGTCGACGGCTTGCTTTTCGAACTACCATGTCGCTAATGGGGTTGTGTGACATTATATGATATACATTGGCGTGTTGGCTCTCTGCTGTGGCACACTTTGTCCCTAAATCCCTTCACGCTGTGTAACAAGCGATGTCGCATCCGCTTTTGCAAGCAACGAATTGACGAGCAATGGTAAAGTAGCAAAACCTATCGATATTTGTGTCGATGTAACAGTTAAAACCTTTTGCAAATCGGTGTGATGTGTGCTGTTGTTTGGTTAAATTGCAAACGACGTATTGGGTGTATCCTTGTTGACACACGCTTTGTTGTTGTTTTTTATCACAATACAACATGCCGTAAGACTGGATGACTTGCACCTGACTGTTATGCTTGAACTAGAGTATTGTATTATTGTCCGAATGGAATGAGGACGTTGGTGGATCTAGACAATGATGGGGTGTGGGGAACTGCTTTCACAGGTTTTCAGTACAATACGGAATGCACAATCGCCTAATCTTTTGGATAAAAAAATGTAACCCTATTTAGCCAGGAATGTGACACTCCCCAGGCTTGAAATTTCTGTATGTAGCGGTGGTAAATTCTGGCGAGTCAGGGACAGCTGGGTTGGAAATAATCGGGTAAAGGGTGTGTGATACAGTCTCAAAAAGGCGGCATTTGAAAGAAGACGGATGTTCAACGTCTTGGCGTCTTGTATATGGCATCGACACTAATTGACGGCTGATGTCATGATCGCGACCGCACTGCCACCGACGGCGTGTAGTCGCAGACAAAGAGAAGACAAATCGGGGCACTCAGATACAGGGGCGGATCTACGTTAGGGCAACGCAGGCAATTGTCTCTCCCAAAACGAAAAATCGGTAGGAAATATGGATGTCCCCCACGAAAACCGTTCCGGAAGGTTGATATTTGTGTTCAAGGAAATAGAGTTTTACGTCAGGGCCTTCCCCCATCGCCCGTCACTCAAGTGTATTTTCTTTGACGCCCCCCCCCCCCCACCCGCCACACCGCTCAAACCCTGACGATCTGCTTCCCCCTCCGCTCGAGGAAAACTTTTTCGCCGTCGAAACGCAGTGAATTTGCACCCCCCCTGTAATCCCAAACTCGAACACCTAGGCCGTGAACTCTGCAGTTCTGACACGTCAAGTCAATTCCGTACGGGATTCCGGGAATTGGACTGTGTTCTGATTCTGACCGTCATTCTCGCGGGCGATTCGGGGAAATCAGTAGAAAAGTGCTTCTACCGATTCGGGTACAAGTATTTTATTTAGTCCGCCCCTGTACTCAGTCGGGGAGGGTGCTGGGCTTGCTGACCGTATCCGGTATGGCAGCCCGGGTTCGAGTCGCTTCGGCGCTCCTTTTGCTCCTGACTGGGATGGCCTGCGGCCAGCGTCGCATTGCAGGTCAGGTGACGTCAGTGAGTGGGCGGACCGTGTCCAGTGATGTCGGGCACGTAAAACTTTCGTCTAAGATTCTGCCGTCCAACAGAATTGTACGATCGGGTGTGGGGTCAGGGCCTGCGCAAACAAGCCTGGCTTAGCGTGGGTCCTGACCTCGAAAATCCATCCATACAAAAAATTCGGACTAAATTATTTTAAAAAAGTAGTTAACAGGAATACCAATGTCTGAGTATATTGCCGAACTGCTGTAGAGTAAAATGCCCGCCGAGGATTCCAGGGATTCCCGCCGGGAATGTGACGGTCAGCAGGGGCGTAGGAACTCATTTGAAGTTGGCGGGAATTAATTTTTAAGTCTATTCTTTCCATGCAACGTCCACAGGCGTAATGTTAAAATCCGAAAATGTTGGGGGGCAGTTGCCCCCCCCCCCCTGGCCCATAGGCTCCTACGCCTATGACGGTCAGAACACAGCCTTGGTAGAAAAGTGCTTTCTGCAAAAAAGTAAAAGTGCTTTCTGTCAATTCCGGTAGCAAGTAATTAACAGGAATACCAATGTATGAGTACACTGCCGAACCGCAGTAGAGTAAAATGCCCGCCGAAGTTCCAGGGATTCCCGCCGGGAATGTGACGGTCAGAACACAACTTATTGTTTGGTGGCGGCTTCTTTGCATCAGCTGTTGGGCATAGTGGTGGAAAATAAATTTTCTGAGATAGAGATGAAAAACGACTTCGCATTTTTCTTTTTCGCTAGTGGAGAGACGGCGTGTTTGGTTGCTCTCCATTTCAACCACCTAGTTGTGTCAAAATGGCCCTCAATATCGTTCGCCGTGGAATTTGTGCCTCTGCTCGCAGATACCTCAGTGTATCAGCAACCCAGTGCGATAAAAGTGAGTTTATCTCGTTTTTCAATGGGTGCGTCTGGTGGTTGAACTTGAACTCGCCGGACTCGGTCTCAGTCTGGCGCACCAATGTTTTATTTTATTGCCATTGGTTTATTGACTACTACGTTGTTATAATTCACTATGCTGTGTCAATTCAATATAAAGGACCTTCACATGATGACATTATTATTACCTACCTAGATCTGATATATTGATTATCTTGCCATGTTTCAAGGTGAACTCAGTTGCTGGTACTTAGTCCAAAGAATCAATTTTTTTGACGCAAAATGGGCGGAGCCTATCATAGGCACTGTACTTAAGGATAACAAATTAACACAATTTATTGACATTTCATTAAAAACACCTCCCCATGTAAAATGGTCAATCTCCATAAGGTTATCAGCTTATGGATAAAAATGGCAATTATTGACATTGCATAAAATAACACTGATTATCATGATGCTGGCGCCACCCACAGGGCGAGCGCAAGGGGCGGGCAGTACAGCTGGTTTGATGACGTCCCTGGTGTATGGTTATTCATTGTTTTATTATATGTATTATGTTTCATGCAATCAGCAGCGGCATTCGTCAAAGCTGCCTGTCGCCCACCCCTGGTAGGCATGCGTCCATCCGGCCCTGAGATGCTCCCTCAGCAGCGATATCCCCCTTCTGGTTAGGTTTGAATCTCCTGTTTCATGCAATTCGGCGGTGGCACAGCCGCCCATCCACCCCTGGTTGGCATGTTTCCATCCGGCCCGAGATGCTCCCATCAGCAGCAGCATTATAAAGGCTAGGTTAGGTTTGATTATGCTCCATCCAGCAGGAGAGGAAAAAATATTAGCAGTGCCACCAGCCTTAATAGCTAATAGCTTCCTTCCCAAAGCGGCTTCCTTCCTGATTGTAATAATCCTGATGGTAATAATGATCATAATAATGGTTACACCAGTGACGTCATGTCATCGAACCAGTTGCACCGCCTGCCCCTTACTACACTATCTACACACCTGCGCCCTGATCAACAAGGGTAGCGCCAGCAGCATGAATAACAAAACTAGTCCCCATGGGAAATGGTTAGTCTAAAAAATAGTCATACCATCTGATGCCCAACTGCTTACTCCATGTCATAACTCAAACTTGTAACCTAAGTTTTTCCAGAAGGAATTGAGATTTGAGAATTGAGAATTGAGGAATTGAGAATTGAGACAAATCACACCAAATGTTGCCTTGATTTTCTTATAATATTATTTTAATTGTCAGTTTATATTTGTTGAAGAAAAAAAATGTTTATGTTATTACATGAAATTATTATGAAAAATAATTTTTAATTAAAATATATATATATTCCCTGTGCAGATAGGTACTACATCAATAGTTTGTACAGTGGTTTTTAATTTAGATAGAAATTTGATTCAGGTGAGCCAAGGGATACAAAATTGTTGAATTTTTAAAGCAATATTGCACATTTTTTAGTTAATTATTGAACATCTAGGTGAGTGAAATTTAATTATGAGCCGCAATGCACAGAATCATGTACCATTCATGCCATCACTTTTATCCAGTGCTTCAGAATTGCCATTTGTAAATTGGTGGTTTCTGCAATACAATTCATATTGGGCTGAATACAAATATTGACATCAAAAATTGATTATTTGGGCCTGGTGCCAGCCACTACACTGGCATTGGTTGGGGAGCGTCGTTAACAATTTATAGAGCTGGAGCTCTTAAGAAACTGAGTTACATTTATGTTGTCAAAATGCAATTTCTGAAAAGGTGTCAGTGATAGGGTAAGCATTTATATCCTCTACTGATTAAAAATTGCAGTCCCTCAAATTGTTCCTACTGTCCAAGTACTTTTAACACTGTGCATACTTTCATTGCTCATAAAAATAGCAATTTAATGCTTTTGCTGTTGGGTACAGCACTTCCTTGGTTATTGTATTGGTAAGTCCCAGGTTTGGGCCTCTCCACCAAACATGGGCCAAGATCCAAGCCAAGATCCAGGATCCCTATGATCCCAGATCTGGGATCTTGTTGGATCCTGTATCCTGCAAGATCCTTTTATCACAGGATCCTGTGAATCTTGGATCCTGGAAATTATTTTGTCAATGGATCTTGTGGATCCTGGATACTGAAAAATTGTTTTGACATGGGATCCTGTGGATCATGGAACCTGACAAATCAATTTGTCTTGGGATCTTGTGGATCTTGCTAATAATATTGTACTTTTTTGTGGTGCTAAATCACAATATTGCATGTATTCCATGCTTTTTAATACTATTCCACTCAATGACAATGTTGTAAGACTTACATGTGGTGATCAGACATGGCCAATATCCTAAAAATATCCAGGATCCCTAGGATCCAAGATCTGGGATCTTGTTTGATCCTGGATCCTGCAGGATTATTTTGTCATGGGATCTCGTGGACCTTGGATCCTTGCAAATTATTTTTAGCAGGATCCTGTGGATCTTGGAGAAGAAAATTGTGGGATCCTGGATCCAGGAAAATCAGTTTTTCATGGGATTTTGTGGATCTTGGGTCCTATTTTTGGCCTTGGCACATGTCTGCTCCTCACTCCCACTCCTACTACATCCCCTATGCTGGATGCTGTTTCTGGAGATGTCTAACAAGTACAGAAACAAAGAGAGTGGAGGGTCATGGGTACTAATTACTATTACATTTAACATCGTTTTTGTACCATTTCAAACTAGTGGCTTCATATTTACAGGTTATTAACTGAAAGGACATTTCTTTAAAGTAAAAACAAAATCAACTTAAGCTAAGAATTTACTGAACATGGCTCTGTGATAAAATTGTAGGGGTTACATAAGTCTAGCTCCCATTATCCCTCTGAATCTCTTCTTTAGATATGTGACTGTGTGTGCAGATCCGTGCACTAACAAATCATTGACTATTACTGCAGTATTTCCATTCTCCTGGGAGCCTCCATCCTATGGATTGGATCCATCCTCCATTCTCCATCCAGTGGATACAGTGGCTAGTATGCTGGTGAAACGTGAGCAGCTCGTATGATGTCCCAGTCATTATCTTGATACACATATATGTGATGTATGCACTTTTCTTCAAGAGAGATGGCATGTTGGCCTGTTGGGTTTCTTAAAACTCATCAGCTGCTGAACCCCACTCATCCATCATTGCTAAAAACTGTGGTGAGAACTTCGGAGACAGATGTGCTGTCACCGCTGAGCAGGGCAGAGGAGATATAATCCAGCCATGTGCTACTCAGGCATATCCATTACCAGATATGTAAGCTCATTGGTGATTGGAGTGTTCAGCGCCTTGCAAGCGATTTATTTGTAAGATCTTGTGAAGGAGATTGTGAGTGGCACAGAAGGACCTTTTTTGCCATGTTGAGAATGTCTTATGTGGGGATTGGAATGCATCTACTTCGGGTATGAGGGAAGCAATGTGCTTGAGGTTTTGAACTTCTGTCCAATGTATGCCATCTTAGTGTCACATTGAGACTTCCATGCAAAGCATGTTTCGCATGGTAATCATAAATTAGCGTAAAAAGACCCCGCTCAGATTATTTAATTGTTGTATTATGATAATAATGTCTATAATGAGTTTGCATTTTACACAAAAGGCTTGTGTATCCATGCACAAATCAAACGGTTGTCTTTTAACCCGCGCACGGACGGGGTCTGAGCCAACTTAGAACGGACGGGGGGTGCGGATAACTGCCCCCCCAGAGATCTCGAAAACTACGCAACGTAGCGAGAAGCGGAAAACGGCGTTAGGTAGGTCGTGATAAGTACTAGAGAAAGTACTTTGATGATTTTTGATCAGGTCAATATTGGGGTCAATAGAGGTCAAAACAGGTCAAATTGTCCCATATTTCGAGTAAATTGAGCACTGCTTCACATAATCTGGTCTAGCTTAATAATTAAGATAGCTATGAGCATTCCAAAAAGGCACGGAAATGCCCTTGAAACGCTCTTTCTGCAACATGCCTTCAAATTTGAGGTAGGGTCATTAGTTTTGGCTCCAGAGGTCAGCAAAGGTCAAAATGCTTAATTTCATGGAAAAAGTTTTTTTGACAATAACTTTTTATTTACAAACGCTAGAGCAACTATTTTGTCATCATCGTGTTTCTCTTATCACGGCGCATCGAATCATATATTGTATGACCTAGCTAGGTCAAATTCGAAAATTTGACCTGACCTGAGGTTATGTCAAGGTCAAGTCAAATTGTATATCATTCGATTGAAGAGAAACATAATGGTGAAAACCATAGCACTCTACCTCACGTAAAAGATGAGTTATTGTACAAAAAACATATACCCTTGGGCACATTGGATTTGACCTTCAAGAGGTCACGGAATAAAATTACAGTATGCATTTTTCTGCTAAGCTCCAAAATAGTGACAAGGATGAAAACTGACCATATTTAGCCAGGTTTTGTTTGATTGGTGCGCGTTTCAATTTTCTCCCATAGACTTTTAATGGGAGGTCACGAAATTGACATGACCTCAGGTCACCGATATAAAAAATCCGAGATAAACGAACTGTAGATACCACTGGCCTTATTACACACTGTGAGTTTCAAACTGTTTGGTTCACCACTGTTCACCACCTACATGTCAAAGACGTCAAACTTTCAAAAACGTGACTTGAGGTCAGGTCATTTAATGTGACCTGACAACGTGACCTTGAAAATTAGGAGGTAAAAAAATCAGAAAGTGTGGGTAATTGATGCCCAAACAGCTATGCAAAATTTGGCGGCGCTACGCTGTTTTTCCGCTACTCCTGGAAAACCTCCGGGGGGCGGGCGGATATCCGCCCCTCCCCCGTCCGTGCGCGGGTTTAAGTCTTCTAAGCTCTGCTTGGTGGCCTTCATTCTTGCATCTTTCCTAATTTTGTTCGGTGTACTATTTTGTATTTGAACATTCTCCACAGGCCATGTTCAATTTTGCAGCATCTATGATGTCTAAACTGCAAATACCTTTCTCCCGACATTTCATATGAGATAGCATAGCACCTAAGCCCAATGGGACAGCTGCTCTTTGAAAGCTCCTAGTTGTACGACGTGTCCCTACAACCCCTGTGTTATGTGAAGCTGCACATGTGTGTATGATATGCTCTGTTGTGTCGTACGCAGTGCACCAGTCACTTGACACGCCTGCGGTTTTCCCAGCTAAGCACACCCTCAGCACACCTGCTGGTCTGTGTGTTTACACCTGCTGGTCTGTGTGTTTACACCTGTGGTCTGTGTGTTTACACCTGCTGGTCTGTGTGTTTACACCTGCTGGTCTGTGTGTTTACACCTGCTGCTGTGTTAACACCTGCTGTCTGGTGTTTACACCTGCGGGTCTGGGTGTTTACACCTTGCTGGTCTGTGGTTTTACACTGCTGGTCTGTGTGTTACACTGCTGGTCTGTGAGTTTACACCTGCTGGTCGTTGTTACACCTTGCTGGTCATTCTGTTGTGTTTACACCTGCTGTCTGTGGTTTACCACCTGCTTGGTCCGTTGTGTTACACCTGTGTCTGTGTTTGACACCTGCTGTGGTTTCTGTGTGTTTACACCGGCTGTCTGTGTGTTACACCTGTGAGTCTGGTGTTACACCTGCTGGTCCGTGTGTTTACACCTGCTGGTCTGTTGTTACACCTGCTGTCTGTGTGTGTTTACACCTGCTGTCTGTGTGTTTACACCTGCTGTCTGTGTGTTTACACCTGCTGTCTGTGTTGTTTACCACCTGCTTGGTCTGTGTGTTACACCGCTGTCTGTGTGTTTACACCGCTGAGTCTGTGTTTACACCTGCTGGTCTGTGTGTTTACACCGCTGGTCCGTGTGTTGTACACCTGCTTCTGTTGTTACACCGCTGGTCTGTGTGTTTTTACACCTTGCTGGTCTGTGTGTTTACACCTGCCTGGCTTGTGTTTACACCTGCTGGTCTGTTGTTTACACCTGCTGGTCTGTATGTTTACACCTGCTGTCTGGTGTTTACACTCTGGTCTGTGTGTTACACCTGCTGTCTGTGTGTTTTACGCCGCTGGTCTGTGTGTTTACCACCTGCTGTCTGTGTTTTACACCTGCTGTCTGTTGTTACACCTGCTGTCGCGTTGTTACACCTGCTTGTCTGTGTGTTACACCTGCTTGTGTTTACACCTGTGTCATGTGTTACAACCTGCTGGTCTGTGTGTTTACACCTCTGTCGTGTTTACACCTGCTGTCGGGTTTTTACACCTGCTGTTCTGTGTTACACTCTTCTGGTTACACCTGCTGGTCTGTGTTTTACACCTGCTGCTCTGTGTGTTACAACCGTGCTGTCTGGTGTGTTTACACCTGCTGGTCTGTGTGTTTACACCTGCTGGTCTGTGTGTTTACACCTGCTGGTCTGTGTCTGTGTGTTTACCTATCGCCTGTCTGTGTGTTTCTCAGTGATGCCTGACCCGTTCGAGCACGCCACTGGTATCGAGAAGCAGGAGATGCTCGCCCGGAGGGCCGGCAACAATGTGAGTGGCACCCCTGGGAAGGACACCTCCACTGGCGGTCGCTGGTCTGATCCCACACCTCCACTGGCGGCCGCTGGTCTGATCCCATACTTCCACTGGCGGCCGCTGGTCTGATCCCGTACCTCCACTGGCGGTCGCTGGTCTGATCCCACACCTCCACTGGCGGCCGCTGGTCTGATCACACACCTCCACTGGCGGCCGCTGGTCTGATCCCACACCGCCACTGGCGGCCGCTGGTCTGATCCCATACCTCCACTGGCGGCCGCTGGTCTGGTCCCATACCTCCACTGGCGGCCGCTGGCCTGATCCCATACCTCCACTGGCGGCCGCTGGTCTGATCCCATACCTCCACTGGCGGCCGCTGGTCTGATCCCATCGATCGGGCTGGACTGAGCTCCACCCCGCCACTTTGGCGGGCCGCTGGTCTGACCCACACCGCCACTGGCGGCCGCTGTTCCTATCCCACACCTGCACTGCGGCCGCTGTCTTGATCCTCATCGAATTCGCTGGATGAAGCTGTTTGATCCCATCATCGGCTGACTGAGCTCCACCCCGCCACTGCGGCCGCTGGTCTGATCCCATCGATCGGCTGGACTGAGCTCCACCCCGTTTGTCATCGAGGCACCCGCTGATGCAATTAAGTGCTAAGCATATTGACATGTCCAAACCAACTGATAGAAGTAGCATACTGGTTTGGTTTCGAAAACAATATTTACTGAATGACAACGGAAAAGGCGTTTCCTTTCAGTTTTAGTTTTTCCTATTAATGTTTCGCTGTAATATCTGGAGACAGACCATGGTTTTCATGGCCTATTTCATTTTATATTTTAATATTGTGTTATATTTACATTTCCTTTAAAACAATCAATTTCAGCTGGGTACAGTTGCTTGTGTCTGCGGTTTGTTCGTTCTGTAGCTCGTGGTATGACACGTTGTGGTGTGCCCGTGCCTCCGGCAGGACCCGTTCGACATGGGCCTGTACCACCGCGGCGTCGGCACGAAGGAGCAGCCGAACCTGATCCCGTCGCGCTTCGAGTGCCGCATCGTCGGCTGCGTCTGCGAGGAGGACGCCACCTGCGTCAACTACATGTGGCTCAAGTCGGGCGAGCCCAAGCGCTGTGAGTGCGGCCACTGGTTCAAGCTGATCGAGGGCCAGCCGCTGCCGGCTCTGGAATAGCGCGCGCGGCTGAATACTGTGAGCGACCATGTACTGCGTGAAAGCGATGTGAATAGTCCTATTACCTGTGTATCCGGCGCGGTGTCCTGGCGACGCCCGTCTCGCAGAGACAGGGCGTCGGCGCTGGTGAAATACATCACACACACACACACTCCAGTGTGAATGATTTATGTATTGAGTTATGGACAGGTGATATCGAGACAACAGCCGACTATGCGGGGGATATATATCGCAATGGCCAGCAGACGCACATAACACAATGGCGTGTTATGTGACGTAGTACGGCGGGCGGGCCCGCGTCACGACTGAGGGTCCAGCACCATGATGCGCTTCTGCAGCGTTTTTGGCGCCGGCGGGAACAGCATCTGTCTGGTGGCCGTCTCCAGGCCGTCGAGCGCCGTGTGAACGTGGTGAAGCAGCGCTGGGTCCTCCTCCCGGCGGAGTAGCACCTTCAGACGCCGGTATAGCGGTAGGAGTATGTCCTCCAGCACCTGCCGAGGCGCAGTGGTCAGCAGGAGATCGGGGGGGGGCAGCCGGCTTTGCTTATCGCACTCGCATGCATGACGCCCGAAGAACGATTTTGGGGAAGATGGTTAGACAGCAAAGCGATGAAATTATTGTATATTTGCTGTCGAATGTAAACCGGGCATTATATTTCAGAGTCGCAATTGATCTAAACAGGCGAACTTTTGCAATTTTCTAAAATGATTAGGCATATGCGTGCGCAACGAATGGCATCTATCAGGAATCCACTAATTAGACTGTCTGCGCCGGTTGCCGACATACCTTGAGTGCGCCGGTGCCGACATACCTTGAGTGCGGTGCCGATCAATACCTGAGTGCTCCCGGTGCCGACATACCTTGAGTGCGTCGGTGCCGACTACCTTGATTGGGGCGGTTTTTCCGGTTTTCCGACATACCTGAGTTCTCCACCGTGCCACGACATACCTGAGTGCGTCGTTGCCGACATACCTTGAGTGCGCCGGTTGCCACATACCTTGAGTGCGTCGTGCCGATACCTTGAGTGCGCCGTCCGACATACCTTGAGTGCGTCGTGCCGACATAACCTTGAGTGCGCCGGTGCCGACATACCTTGAGTGCGTCGGTGCCGACATACCTTGAGTGCGTCGGTGCCGAGGCCGTCTATGAGTTGAGAGATGACCAGGACGGCTGCTCGGCGCACCTCAATGGCGGGGTCCGTGTCCACCAGGGCCGACAGGCAGCCGAATATCTGAAACGTGGCGTTACATACTCACAGACAGCCGAAAATCAAACCTGGGGTCACGACGGGGTTACACACTCGCAGACGACCAGAGATCTAAAACGTGGGGTCACGCGGGGTAACACAACCGTCACACCTGCACAGACAACCGGATGTCTGACGTGGCGTCACAGTGATCACTCATAGGGTTACACTACACAGCTGGAACACAGACGCAAACGGCCGAAGATCGGACGGAGCGTCACAAAGCGACTGACAGACGGCACACTCTGTCACACGGGCATTGCTTCATGGGCGATATAAAGCCGCCGCAGAAGGTGCGGTGCCATTAGCCCAAAAGGCATCATCTGGGCGTCGTTCCCTTCGTCGACAGAGCAAATTCAATTGGAACTAGTGCCTCAAGTCTCAACTGATCGTCGAATACCAATGGTCGCAGATTTTCAGTAAAATGGCGTCGGATGACTCTGCGCTATATAGACGCTTGGTACCTTGCCAACTGGTGTTCAAGCCAGCTCGGCCACCGGTTACGTCACCCCTACAAACACCCAACCACAGTGCGAACACGTCGCGGTGATCAGCAAACTGCGCTTACGTAAGCCATCGTCGCAGGCCGCCAGGAGTCGCCAAGGAGAAGACCTGGCGATTTGTCGCTCTCCGTGTCCGCAGAGGAGAAGACCTGGCGATTTGTCGCTCTCTGACAGCGCGCTGCCCTTTGGAGAACGCGCCTATCGGATATCAGTAGATGTACAGCTGACTGGAATCTCTCCCGCTGGGCGATCTTCACAGTGACGTCATCAAGAGACTCACGACTTTCATTTTTATCCGACAACGTTCACTAGTTACGATGCAAATAAACGATTGCAAAATTAGTATTTGTTATCCCATCAATCACCAGCATTTCAAGGCACTAAATAAAGCAGGCAAAGCATAAAGCAAATGCTAAATAAAGCAGGCAAAACATCTTCACATTCAATGACAGCAACTACCTAATGATAAGTCCTACCCCCTCACTTCATGATACCCACCACGAACCTCTACTGAACGATACACATTCCTCCATTCGGCGACTGGCCACTCGGGTGTACCCACCTCGTGTAGATGCCCCGCCAGTGAGAACCGGAGCAGGCGGCACACCTCAGCCAGACAGGAGAGACTGGAGGCCCGCACCAGCGACTCGCCGTCCCTGCAGCCGACCAGCAGAGCCGCCAGCAGCTGAGGCGCGTAGTGAGGCGCCATCTCACCTGCCAGGCCGGCAACGGAGAGGGGTACGTCAGGGCTGCTGCGGAGGTGGCTATTGGCGCACATTATCACCACACGTTTGTGTGTTATGGAATCGGGACACGATATCATTAACTAATTTCCAACCCCCCCCCAAAAAAAAAGTACACAAAATTGATTTTTTCCAGTTGCCAAATATTCATTGTCAGGAGTACGTCACTGTCGCCTTTGTGATGGAAGGAAAATCTAACCAGGGTACCAACCATTCTAAAAACAATATTCCTGACACAGTTCTCCTTTATCTCAGACTTCCTTTCCCCACCTCTCCCCAACTCCTCCTCCCCTCATGTCAACCTTCCCTTCCCTTCCTCTTCCTCAGCCTCACCGAGATTTCGGACCATCACGACGAGTGCCTCGGCCAGTTTGAGTCGGCTCTCCTATGTCAGTGCGCCTGCCGTTGCCGGTGAGCTGCCTANCGGCGCGAGTTAAACGCATAAGCAGTCCCAAAAAATCGGTACCTGCTATTCATGTATCCGACACTTGTAAGTATCATTCTTAGACTTCTATAAGCATCAGGCTAAGACTCAGATGATGGATGATCTTAAATCAGGTCAAAGTCATCCGAGGTCACGTGAGGTAAAACTGATGATTACGGTCATTAGGCGTTGTACTATGTGTTTGTGGTCTATTTTTTTGCTTCCAGAGCGTGAACAAAGTTAAAGCGATATTAGTTTTAAATAACTCAAAGTATAAAGCAAAAAACGCAAATGCATTTTATATCCACGGTAGGTAATGCCGTCGAAAGTGTTCGATTTTGGTCTTTTGAAGGTCATGATTGTCAGTCAGTTTTAATGGTATCAACTTCAAATTTTGCACACATTAAATCTCGTAAAGTTTCGTCATATTTCATTATCTGACATGTTTCTATGACATATACCTATTCATGTTTAAGCATCTGACAATTTCGGAAAATATGAAAAAAATCAAAAATTTAACATTTTCACCATAAATTTCAAAAATATGGTATAGCAGTATGATAGCCGAGTCTATTGTCAGTCAAATTAAGGTATCAAAAATACCTGTAGTGGACGAGTTAGTGGCGTAAATAGGTAATACCTACAACCAAAAGTGACTAGTAGTTTAAATCGGGCAGAATTCTGACGTGAGGCAGGATTTCCAGCTGAGTACTCGTTGGCAGGCTAAAATCCTGCCCCCCCCCCCCAACTTGAACATACTTCCTGCGTCCCTGCCTATTTTTGCTGGAAAATAGTAAAACTAGGAATATCATATAATTTTTCATTGTATTTATATCAAAATATCAACAGTTAAGTACATTTTATTTTATTTTAATATATATCAAGCCGACAAATGACATGGAATTAATAACATCAGGGTGGGCAAAATGTCTTGACTGGGGGGGGGGGCAAAACCGGCTGACTGCGGGGCATTTGCCACCCCCACCCCAGTTTAAATGTTAAAATAGGCCTTGATTTGAATGTCGATTGAGTGCGTGATTGAATCAACTAACGTAGATTTTGAGTCGTGATTGAATCGTTCGAAAAATAATGAATCGTATACCTACAAGTCTGCTTTTGGGAAATCAAAAGTTTGACCTGCAATTTGACCTTTAAAAAGTGTATGACCTTATATATAGAAACCTGAAAATTATGAAGACGTTATCTTTTAACCCAAGGAATCGTTTGAGACCATTTTTAAGCAAATCAGACGGTAACTTGAGGCTCCAGCGCGTTCATCTTCCTTTGACATTGAATTTGACCTCGAAGGTCAATCGCTATCTCAAAATTGACTTGATTTTTAAAATCAGCATCTTCTGAATGACCGAAGACGAAGTATTTAAGTTTTTGGAAAATTAAAAGTTTGACCTGAAATTTGACCTTGTCATGACATAGGAAGCTAAAAGTGATGCCATGGAAGATAATTTCTCATCCATGGTGATGCTTACCTTAGAATTTGACCCAATAAATCGTGAGAGTTTTTAAGCAAATTTGACGGTAACTTTAGGTTCCAGCGCGTTCCCCTTCCTTTGACCTTGAATTTGACCTGAAAGGTCAAAACCCGACCTTGAAACCCGAATATCTCGCTGACGTTAGATTAGACCCAAGGAATCGTTTGAGACCATTTGTATTCAAATCAAACGGTATCTTTAGACTCCAGCGAGTTCCCCTTCTTTTGACCTTGAATTTGACCTGGAAGGTCAATCGCTCTAAAGGTCTAGTTGACCTGCTACCGTACTTCACGCACACAAATCGACAGCCCCTCCACCCCAACCGGCACCGCGCAGGAATCCAAAGCCCATCCCTGATCGCGCCGCAGGTAGGTCGCGGGCAAGTCGCGGGTGAGCACTTCCCCTCTCGCCCCTCCCCCCTCCCCCGGTCGCCCATTCCGCACCCGGTTCTTCCACGTTCCACTCCCGCCAGATTGATCGCTCAGAAACTTCTGTAGAACCTTCCTAGATTAAGCCAATCAGAGAGCAGGAAAGTTGGGCTTGTTTTGATGGTGCACATATGCCCCATTAAGCAGCTAGAACGATGAAAATTATAGACATTTCTCTGCCTCCAATTTATCGTGAAGCATTAGGAAATCATCTAAAATTAGAAATATGTGAACTAAATATTGTTTTGAATAATACTTTAAAAAAATAGGGAACAAAGTTGAATAAAAGGAAATTTAGGTTTGTGTTCCTGACGCTATCAGTCGCTAAATTCTGTGCCATAGTGCACGAAATAGCTTTAGATTTGCAGCGGGAGGCGTTTCACTTCCTCACGTGTTGGAGCTGCTGTCGGTTTGCGAGTTTTCTGGGCTTGGGGCTCTGAAGGGCTCGACTTAAAGTATTTTGTTGCTTGCTTTACAACTCAACAGATAAGGTAAGTTTATTTTACAGGTGATGCATTTAGCTTTCCGGGTTGAGTGAAAATTGGCCAATGAGATTGCTAGGTGGATGAGGTGGGGTAAATTTAATATCAATCTTTGGCTAGGCGTTGTCTGTTCTGGAATCGTTTCTAAATCTAAATGTTATGTGTAAATTTATATTTGTGTTTAGTATTTTGGTTTTTGAGACGATTAGAAAAGTGCCCATGATGTTCTGACCTGGGACTGCAACACACGGGAGGGTAATACCAATTTTGGTTTGACTTGTTCATTGGCAAGTCACATTTCAAAGTAATTTTTTTAGATTTGTAAACATTTATGTATTTGCTATGCTTCTGTTGAATCAATTTTTTTTAGCTTTATTGATTAACCAGTGCATAGCTGGGTAGGTGTTCAGCCAAACATTTTTTGTTGTTAATTGTGTTCCATTGTTTTGTATGGATTGGGATGGCTGTCCGTGGTCGGTGCCCATGTCAAATAGAGCTTGTTGCGCAGGCCCTGACTTCACTCAATTGCGCAATTCCGGTTGGCCGGCTTAATCTAGAGACAAAATTTGCACATGCCTGACATACCTGGACATGGTCCACCTCAATCACTGACGTCGCCAGGCCTTGAGTGTGGCCACTGGCCGCAGGCCATCCCAGTCAGGAGCCAATAGCGAGTGTTGAAGCGACTCAACCCGGGCTGCCACTTCCATGATAGGTCAGAAGTCCAGCGCTCTCCCACTGAGCTACAGGGGCGGACCAAATATGCCCTGCTTAGGCATATTCTGTCCCCTCATTATTTGCTAAACCAATAACTGCAGCAAGACTTATAAAGGTGTCAATCTAAAGCTCTCAATGAGATGCATCTTAGCATGCTCAAAATTTCTAAAATAAGGTCTAGTGTCAGGTAAAAGGTTATAATAGAAGTACTTGACATGATATAGGTATTTCCTGTTCAAAGCATTAGATTGTGGTTATTCTCACATTAAGTTCCCTCAAAGGTATAATACATCTGTGTAAGCAAAACTAGATTGTAAGCAAATGTCTGGTCATAGAAAGTCACTATTGGCAAGAGATCTATCAAAGCCATCTGACATGTTTTATAGGTTATTAAACATGTTTAATTTGATATTAGCCCATTTCAGTCAACAATATAATGATATTGACCATGAGTGTGATTGTAGGTAACAGAAATGTTACCTACAAAAGTGAAGAGGTAATAACAAAACTGTATTGTGCATATGTTAGACGAACAATCTAGAGTAATTGCGTGCAGCCTGGTCCCCAACCATATGAGAAAGATTGTTGTTGTTAGAATAGAGTTCAGAAAAGGGCAACAAAAAATGGTAAATTTCCTTATATGTATGCCTTATGGAGAATTAAAGAAATTGGGTATGTTTTCACTTAGATATAGAAGGTCTAAAGAGGAGATCTTATTGAAGTATTCAAATTTGTGAATGGTCAGCATTCTGGATATTTAAAGGGAATGTTTTTGAATTGAGTAGGGAAAATCGTAGTAGTAGGTCATTGCAGCATAAACTCGTAATGAATAAAAAGACAAAAGTAAAAGAAACTTAAGGCCCCTACGTCAGTGCATTTTCAGCAGAAGGGTGGTAGGAACATTGAATAAGCTACGGGGATGTCGCTAACGTGCAGTGTCCTTGCCTGCTTCAAATTAGATTAGATTAAGATACTATACAGAGAGGAATTAGTTCAATAAGTACTGCGTGGGATGACTTGTTTTAGGTAGGTGGGGTGGAGCTGGATGGGTGAGACTGGTTGGGGTTGGGGGGGGATATGTGCAACCTCGTATGGGCCCTGGAGGCTCTTTGTTGCACTCTTCTTTTATGTCTTTATGAGTTCAAAATTGTGAAAATTGATAAATCTTAAAAATGCATGTTTCTAGCAGACTGGTTATTGATTTGACTGAATCAATTGGCTTGTTCAATCAAAATCACTTGAATCAAAGAACCTATTCACCACCAGATTTGTTGATTTATGAATCATGATTGAATCAAAACCAGCAAAGAAACTTGAATCAAACAGACTGCACAATGCTTATTGCTTATGTATGGGGAATCAAATGTGATTTGATCACAAAATGTTCTTTGGATTGGGAATAATCATTTCTCAGAATGCTTATCCATGAATCAAACAGTGACTGAATCAGTCATATTCCTAATTGAATCATGATTGAATCATTCTGAACAAGAAGTTGAACCAGTAACCAGTCTGATTGCAGTTTTTTTTTGCAATTTTGTGATGCTGATTTCAAATATGGGATCCATTTTACATTATTATATGTTTTACTGGGGTTATATGCCTTCAAAGGTCAACAATGACCTCAAAGGACCTGACATGATCTATTTGGAATTTGTCAGCTTTTAAGTTATTATTGATGCTGATTTCAAATTTGGCATCCATTTAGCATTATAAGATGTTCTTTTAGATTTTAGACCAATCAGTATATTTTTTACACATTTATGATTTGATGACATTTTGTTATTACCTCAGAGGTCACTTAATGACGCAGGACCTTACAATCGGATGTCAATGGCTTCCTCTCGTCACAAGCAACACGCTCGTTTTGTAATTGAAGCTCTAGCTCAATTAGGTGCCAAACGCCAGGGGGTCAACACACACACACATACACACATACACACACACACACACACACACACACACACACACACACACAGTCACGTAGTGATCTTGCCCTCATGTCTCATCTCATGACTCTTTGAGTTAATAATTACGCGGCCGTCTGTCCGCGGTCACCACCCGCGGCGAGTCATCAACCACTGTCCTCTGTCCCCCAGTGACGTCACCATGACGGACCGGAAAGCCGTGATCAAGAATGCGGACATGTCGGAGGAGATGCAGCAGGACGCTGTCGACTGCGCGACACAGGCCCTCGAGAAATACAACATCGAGAAGGTGAGTCGCCGGGCGTTGTCGGACACGGTTCAGGCGCGCTGCACTAAAGAGCATATTTTTGCGTATGCGTCTTAGGCTGTGTTCTGAGTTCTGACCATCACATTTCCGGCGGCAATCACTGGAATCCCCGGCGGGTATTTTACCCTACTTCAAATCGGCAATGTACACATGCATTGGTATTATTGTTAACTACTTGCTCCCGGAATCGGTAGAAAGCACTTTTCTACCGAGTCCCCGTAATCCCCGCGGGAATGTACGGGTCAGAACACAGCCTTAATTGTCTTTTTTAATACGTGTTAACTTTAACCTGACTCCGGGTTGTTTCGGAAAAATGACAGATTTTTTGAAAAACGTATTTTTTCACAAAGCGATGCAAGTTTTTATTTTCAAGACGTTGCAAAAAACGGATTGTATGTGAGAGGAAACATGCCAAATAATATGTTTTGCAAGTTTCAGGGTGATATCTAAATATTTGATGACCTGATGTCAGGTAAAATGCCAACCTTCCAATATAAGTATATGGTGAAAAATGAAAAACGAGGGTTTAATACATTGCATCAATCCAATTATGTCAGTATCATGTAATCTTAGGCCCTTCTTGATGAAAAGGATGAATTTTTTAGTCAGTGACCTTTTGAAAGGTCATTCAAGGTCACCAACACCTTTTTATCAATAACTCGTGACAAGAGCATCATAGAGACTCACAAATGGTCTCTAAGTGTTTGTCTCGTCAATACGCGTCTTTTGATATGCATTTTGACCGACTTACATCACCTTTACCTTGACTAGAGATGCAAGTTTCAGGACCACGGAGCCGGCGCCGGGCCCAAATTCAGGCCCGGCGGGCCTGAAGCTGTTGTCTGAAACTTAGGCTTGGCCGGTCTCATGACGGGCTCACCAAAACAAGTTGGGGGGTTAAAATATCGTTTATTGTATACTGAAGTAGACCATGCAGATTGCTGGTTGCCGGGCCTGGCGGGTGCTGCCACATGTGGCCGGGCTTGATGCCGGTCCTACTTATTTATGAGCGGTGGCGGTGCCGGTTCCTGTTTTTGGATATTTTTTGCATCTCTAACCTTGACCTGGGGTTAAATTTTCGATTTGACAAAGTTGATATGATTCGAACCGCAATTACGAGAGAAACGCGATGTTACCAAAATAAGTGCTGTATAGAGAAACACGATGTTACCAAAATAAGTGCTGTATATACTTTAGATAAAAAGTTATTAACGAACAAACATTTGCCTGAAAAACCAGGTTTTTAACCATTTGTTGACAGTCCAACCATTTGGACCTGAGGCCATTTCTGAATTGCCATATGGGTGAAAGACAATAAAAACGCTTTACAGTGATTTTTTCGATTCCTTCCTAGCTGCCTATAGTTTCCGAGATAATGGTAAGGTTTCCGCTGAAAATATCATGTTTTGACAAAAATATTTTTTGATGACGTCATTTGACCTTGAAGATAATGACCCAAGGTCACTAAAATTGGACAAAATGGAGTTCATTGTCGACCGTAGTCGCGCACCAAGTTTCATGTTTCTAGCTCTTATGGCAGCGGAGATCTGAAGGGGGGCCGAATAAGCCCCCCCCCCCCGACAGATTCGTATACTTTTCATCCCTCCAGGAATAGGGTTAAAGGGACATTGCCTCTTCTGTATGATATCGCAGAAACAGGCTTCAACAAGTCCTAGGGAGTACTTAGAATTCAAGCAGCGCAAATACAGAAAAACGACGATTTGTTTAATTTTGCATAAAAATATAAAATTGCTTGCGATTTCTACTCAGCCAGCACTAGATATATGGCAGCGATTGAGCACCATATTCAGCGCAGTTGAGGCATTTCCATTTTGCTTTGTTTACTCAAGTGAGATGCATGTGCAGGGAGTAACTGAATGCCTACTAAGTTTACGTTGTCCACTACACAGTAGTTGACTAAATATTAGTTCAGTACTTATGTTCGCCGCGTCTCGTCACTCACATGAGGCAAAACGCAGATGTTAACGATGTAAGCAATCCAATATAAAAACATCTGTCGAAAACAGAAATCATCAATGACTGGAAATCAAAATCCCGTTGGAATTCGTTTTCCCTTCGTCTTTTTCTTTATGCCTATTATTGAGCTTAAATCAGGCTTAAAATGCTTTCAAAACATGCAAAATTTCGACAGAATGCGTAAGCAAAAATAACGCCATTTACAATTGTTGCACTACGCTGCATAAAATTTCGACAGAATGCGTAAGCGAAAATATCACCATTTGCAATTGTTGCACAACGCTGCATCTGATTGATTTTGGTACGTTTAGGTGAGAGGATTCGTCAAGGTCATTGGCTGGAAAAAATGAATTTTGAACGATGCTATTGGGCGACTGGGCGCGAATTAAAAAGCGATGTGTTAATCCAAATCCGATTGCTCTTAGACAATAAATTTTACGTTAAACGGACAATGTCCCTGTAATGAAACGTCCGCAACATCCCCAGTTTGTATTTGACACTTGTATCCGAACTAACGTACGGGCGACAGCAAATCCTGATGGTGATCGGGATCCGACGGGTCGGCTGTCCTACGGGGATACCTTGAGGCGACTCACCTAACCGGTCACAAGTCGGATACACGTTAATGACCGCGGGTTCAGTGCCTTTTCCGCCGGGTTCGGTGACATGCCCCAGTGCTGGTTTATACGGTGGCTCGAGGAGCAGGGTTTCAATGGTAGCCGCCCCGCTCTGGTCTCTGGGGCCGTTTACTCTGGGTCGAAGGGAGGGGGGTGTCCTGTGGTGAGTCACCGTGCCAGGCTGCTGCCATGTAGACCGGTGTCCGACGAACGCGCCGTGAACACGGCAGCCCTGTCATTCCGGCTGTGTATTTGTCTGGTGCAGTGTTTATTCGTCTTGTCGGGGCGTCTAGTACTGCAGCCTCAGGCGGTAAATGGACGGCTCTGGCATGCGGCATGGTCCCCCGTAATACGCCAGTTCTGATATTTTTGTCGAGAATGGTTTCAACTGGAGGCACCGCTATTGTTGAGGATGATTAAGTGAGATTAATGGTGGTTTGTTTTGCAGGACATCGCGGCGTTTATCAAGAAGGAGTTCGACAAAAAATACAACCCCACCTGGCACTGCATCGTCGGACGGAATTTCGGCAGCTACGTCACGCACGAGACCAAACACTTCATCTACTTCTACCTGGGACAAGTCGCCATCCTACTGTTCAAGTCCGGTTGATTATGTGCTAAAACGTAATATGCTATGTTTTGAAATTCTTGTGTACTAACTGTCCTGCTATGAAGACGTTCAGTTTAATTTATTGCAGACAAAACGTGGAGTGCTGATCGTGGTAATATCGGAACGCGACGCTTTCATTCCCTCTCTCAAGTACGTCATTATTTAGTGTTTGTTCTGTTGTAAATAATACGGTACTCGAGTGGGGACTATTAACACTTAACGTTAATAAAGCAGCTTTAGACCGGTGTCACATGTCTGTTTGTTACCCTCCACTGGACGGCGACGAAACCCGTAGAAACTGTACCGTTTCTGGAAATATGTATTTTACACATCGTACAGTTCTTTCGCTGGCATGCAGCCCTGCAGCACCACTATGGAAAGCGGAGTATTTTCTCTCACGGAGCGGACAGTAGAAGCGGAGTACGGAGTACCGGGAATGGTGACCTGTGGTCTGCAGCGCGCGCCAGCGGCGCACCCCCTCCCTCCCTCTCTCCGGCGGGAGCGCGCCTGGCATCACACAGACTAGCTGGAGGGCGCCGCGCTGCCGCCGCGGCTCGCGCGGTGGACTAACACGGAAATGAAAGCACACGACGTGGCGGCGAGGGCGGCGGTTAAATGACGCGGTACAGCGGCTTCTCGGCGGCGTCCGGCTTTGGCTCAGCTGGCCGGCCCGAGCCGAACAGCTCGTGTGAGAAGCGCGGTGGTCCGGCTGAGCCGGAGCTGAACAGGCTGCTGGCCGCCGGCCGCTCCGAGAAGCTGGGCGGCTCGGCCGGCCGGCTGAACGTCGCCGCCGCCATCAGCGGGTCGTCGAGCACGCGCTGCGCCGGAGCCTGCCGCGCCGGGACCGGCGGCGGCGGCGGCGCGTGGAACGAGGCCGTCATGGCCGCGTCTCCGGCCGCCGGCTCGTCCGCGTGCAACGAGCGCTGCAGCTCGCCCCCGGTCATCGAGCTCGTCATCGGGTCGTGCAACGAACGTTTCAGGTCGTCGCCTGTCATCGAGGCGGTCATCGGATCCTGTAGCGGGCGATTGAGATCCTCTCCTGTCATAGAGGTGGTCATGGGGTCGTACAGCGAGCGCTTGAGATTGTCCCCGGTCATGGAGGCGGTCATCGGATCCTCGGCCATCAGCGAACGTCTTAGGTCCTCCCCGGTCATAGAGGCGTTCATCGGATCCTGGAGCGACTTGATCACGTCGCCCTGCACCCCGTACTCGGGCGCTTCTGCATGGAAAGAGCCCTGCATGTGGTCCTGTGCCGCGTCGGCATGGAACGAGCCCTGCATGTAGTCCTGTGCCGTGTCGGCCGCATCTGCATGGAACGAGCCCTGCATGTAGTCCTGTGCCGCGTCGGCCCCGGCGGCCACCCCGTAGTCGGTCGCGCCTGCATGGAACGAGCCCTGCATGTGGTCCTGTGCCGCGTCGTCCACGGCGGCCGGCTGGTGGTTGAGGTCGCCGTCGCGGCCGTTGGTTGCCGGCAGGTCGTTGAGCAGCAGGCTCTCGGCCGCTGGTGCCGACGGCTCGCCGTTCCTCAGATGCGACACATCGGTGACGCCTCGCGCCAGCGGAGAGCGCGTCCAGTCCTCGGTGGGCGAGCGCAGACTGTCGGCCCGGGACGACAGCGGGCTACCGTGACCTGGGAACAGAGGGGGGGTGCTGACGTCAGCTCAGTGGTGGCACACGCGACATGGGTCTGGTGTTCGGAGACTGATGGCGGCTGGCACGGTATGGAGACTGCGCTGAGTAGCTCGGCAGCAGTGGGCGGGATAAAGGGTGCGCTGCTGGCGGGTGGTCGGCGCGCCACCCGGGTGTCACATGCGGCGGCAGAACACTGGTGCCGACCGCAGCCGAGAGCTTTGACCGGCCGTCCCGCCATGTGTCATGTGGCGGTCGGGCCGGCGAGGCTATTTTGAATATCAGCGCGGGTTTACGTCACAGCGGGCACGGATCGTGACGTGCCAGGGCGTGCGATGAAACTGAAGCTTAGTAACCAGATTTGGAAATTAAGCGGTGGCCATACAATTGAACGCAAACACTGGAACGTCTGTTTATAATCCGGTACCAACGTCATTGGCCATGTTCCCGCGTCGCCTCTAACCGCTCCTCCAAGTTGCTCTAACTTGCTCCAGTCGTCCTATTACATTACACATAGCAGTTACAGTTGCAGCAACTTGAAGGAGGTAAGAGGCGCCACGGGAACAGGCCCAATGTGCTACTCCTGGCGGTACGTTTTCTAGCACGTCGCCGTGATGACGCAAGCCTGGTTTTTATAACCGCCTGGAATGGGCCACAGGTGCTGTAGTCCAGGCATATCTGGGCCGGTGGAATTTCTGACGCCGGCGCTACCGGCACCGTGTGGCTGATTGCCAGCTCAGGGGTGTTCAGCAGCCGTCCGTCTGGAATGCCGTCACGTAACGACCAACGGGAGACCAGCTGCCCACTGGAAACCATCACCGGTAATCTCTGGAAGGGCGTGGCACGTCTGGAAGCATCGCGGAGCTCGCACCGCCGCCCCTGGTGACGGAAGGTTGTCGACAAACTTGGCCGTGGCTGCCGCGAGCGTCGCTTGGGGGGGGGGAGGTGGCTTCGCTGCCGGGCCGGCGGTCAATACCGGCGCTCCGACACGCCTCCTGGCTCCCCTGGTTCCCCTGACTACCCGGTCTGTTTACTGCCCAGCGTGCTCCTATCGCCCTAGAAAGTACACATTTATGACGCAATGCCGGCTTCTGGTCGGGCGTGGCGGGTTGTTGAGAGCGGCAAACAAATGAGGGAAGACGGGCGGTTACTAAGCGGGGTTTCAGTAAAGCTCAGGATGGCGGGCGCCGCCCACAATAGTAGCACATAACGTTGCCACCACGTCATGGCAACGTTGATAACGTCATGACAACAACGTTCATACGACGTAATGACGTGAAAACATTGTCACGACGTCGTGAAAGTAATGTGTGCTACTAGGGCAGAGCCAGAGTGTGGCCCTAGTCTTTCCTTCCTTCATGGTCGCTTCAGTTTGTTCAATGTCAAACGGCGAAGTTTACCGCAAAAGTTGGTTGTTGGTACCATACTTGTATCCAAGTGGAGCTGCTGGGGTCTGGAGCTGCGTGTTTTCGTGAACTAGATGTGAGCGTCATACTTGTGCTGGATTAACCGCCTTCAGCCGAATCCGGTTATTACCACAATTGGCTTGATTGGGAGTAACCAGGAATATTAAGGAGTGTACGGAACCTACAATAAACTAAACGTCATAGGCGAAGATCGTTGTATGTATCCACCTAAATAAGTAGAAAAACCGAGCATGTGCAATGTGCATTGACCCGCATTAGATAGCAAATCCTCGCTTAGCTTTGCTTTAGCTATTCATGCTCAAAGGAAACGAATATTTCAGGAAAGTTTAAATTCATGGTCAAGTGATCTTTAAAAAATAAATCGGAATCGCTTGCAATTGCCATTGATTCCTATTCCACCATTTTTCTAAAAATGATTGATTCCACCTGATTCCGATTCTATCCAGATTTCAACGGAATCAATTCCGATTCCAGTACAAACGGAACCGATTCCTGAATCGGATTCGATTCCACCGGAATCGAGCACAAGTCTAGTGAGCGTATTGACCTTGACAGGCCCCTGAAATGGTCGTGCGTGGGCCGTAGCGTATACATCCTGTGGCAGTGCACAGCTGCATTGTTCGCGTCAGCTGGCATTATAACCGTGCGTGGCGGGCACGCGTGACGCCTGCCTGCCCACTCGTGCCTCCCACGCCAGACTCGCTCTATTTGGAGGCCTGGATCCGCCCCCGGTCTGCAGTGCTGGCGTGCCAGCTGAGTTAACCCGACTTCGCGTGACTGGGGTTGGATGAGGTGTGGTGATCTGGATTGAGTAACACACGGTAGACGTGTTCCCCCTGTTCTGCACGTGACCGGCGTTCTGCACCTCCCATCACGTTACGTGTGAGTGTGACGGTGAACGTTGTACCCGTGTGCTACGTTACGTACCTCCTATCACGCTCTGTGTGACGGTGAACGAACTGAACGTTTTGCCCGTGTGCTACGTTACGTACCTCCTATCACGTTCTGTGTAACGGTGAACGAACTGAACGTTTTGCCCGTGATCCACGTTATTGCGTACCTCCCATTACGTTATGTGTGACAGTGAACGTTTCCCCGTGTGTAACGTTACGTACCTCCCATCACGTTCTGTGTGACGGTGAACGTTTTGCCCGTATCGAGCGGCACCGTCCAGTTGACCGGCTCCGGAGACTTGATCGGGGCCATGCAGTCGGGCGACTTGACCCGGGTCGGCTCTGGCACGCTGCGTACCACCTCCTCGGCGGCGCGGCTGACCGTGGTGTCGCCGGCCGGCTCGTTCGCGGCCGACTTCACCGGCTCCTGCTGGGCTGGGGGAGCGTCAGTCGGGGTCAGCTTCTGCTCGTCCTGCCGGGCTACAGCCGGCTCCGCTCCGGCTGTCCCTGCAGCAGGTCCAGCCGGCTCGGCGGCAGGCTTGGCCTCCGTTTCGGCCGTCTCTGGAGCAGGCTTGGCTGCCTCGTCTGTAGGCCCGGCGGCCGGTGCGCTGCTGGTCATGGCTGTGGAGAGCGGCCGCTCCGCCTTGGTCGGACTCTTGGCCTTGGCGGCCAGCCGGTGGGCGGAGCGGGAGCGGGGGGTGCCGCCGCGGATACCCTTACCACTGGTCGAGTCGGGGGTGCCGGAGGGAGGCGCCGGAGCCCCCGGAGTCCCCGGAGCTGCCGGAGCCGCCGGAGCCGCCGGAGCCGCCGCTCCCGGCACCGCCCGGCCCGCTCTGTCCGACTTCGCTGTCGCCGGCCGCGGCGTCTTCTCCGCCTTCTTCTCCGTCTTCTCCACCTTCTTCTCCGTCTTCTCCGCCTTCTTTTCCGCCTTGTCCGCCTGCGGCCGGACGGGCCGCTCAATCTTCTTCTCCAGCGGTGGTCGGGCCGCTGCCTTCTCTGCCGGAGGTCGGGCTGCTGCCTTGTCCGCCTTGTCGACGCTTGGCGGTCGCTCGGTGGGCCGTTTGCGGGGTTTCACCGCAGCCGGTGGCGCTGTGTCCACCCGGGACGTCGGTGTCCGCGGCGTGGCCGCACTGCGACCCTTGGCCCGGTCCACCACATCGCCTGCGGGCAGAGGTGTCCAGTCAGACGAGCAGCGGAGGTCCAGGAGGAGGAGGAGGAGGGTAGAGGGCACCAAGGCGGCAGAGATTTGTGTCTCGGCGGAGGACAGAGGGACTGTCAGACAATCGGGCAGCGGACATAAGCTGCGGCATACAGGAAGGCGGCACTGTCGGGGCTCAGGCAGAGAACGGAGGGTCGGGTGCGGGCCATCAGACGGGAGGAGGGGCCGGCACAGTGCCGTGCCGGGCAGGCCGGGCGGACAAAACAGGCCGTCAGACAGATTACAGGCAGCACCAGACCGAGCCGGCCGCCGGGCTGGGACGGGGCGGCCGTGTTGGCCGCCGGCCAGCACTGCTGAGCGTCTCCCGGCCAGCCACGGCAGCCCCGCCCTTGTCGGATCCGACGGTCAGTCCGGCCTCCCGCCTCTGTCCCGGAAGGTCAGCTCCCCGCACCTCTGCCCCGGGCTCAGCTCCCCCGCACCTCTTGCCCCGGGAGGGTCAGTCCCCCGCACCTCTGCACCGGAGGGTCAGTCCCCCGCACCTCTACCCCGGAGGGTCAGTCCCGCATCCTCTGCCCCGGAGGGTCAGTTCCCCGCACCTCCTCCCCGGGCTCAGCTCCCCGCACTTCTGTCCCGGAGGGTCAAGTTCCCCGCACCTCTGCCCCGAGGGTCAGTCCCGCACTCTGCCCGGAGGGTCAGTCCCCGCACCTCTGCCCCGGAGGGTCAGTCCCCCGCACCTCCTCCCCGGAGGGTCAGTCCCCCACACCTCTGCCCCGGAAGGGTCAGTCCCCGCACCTCTGCCCCGGAGGGTCAGTCCCCGCACCTCTGCCCCGGAGGTCAGTCCACCCCGCATCTCTGTCCCCGGAGGTAGTCCCCGCCCTCTCCCCGGAGGATAGTCCCCCCCACACCTCCTGCCGCCGGGGGTCGTCCCCCGCAAACCTCTGCCCGGGGGACTCACGACTCCCCAGCACCTCTGTCCGGGCTCAGCTTCCCGCTCCCTCTGTGCCCGGAGGGTCAGTCCCCCCACCAAACTCTGTCCGGAGGGTAGTCCCCACACCTCTGTGGGTGATCACCGCACCCTCTGTCCCGGAGGGTCAGTACCCGCACCTCTGCCCCGGCTCAGATAGCAACCTCTGTCCGGAAGGGTCAGTCCCTCCGCACCTTGGCCTGGAGGGTCAGTCCCCCGCACCTCTGTCCCGGGCTCAGCTCCCCCGCACCTCTGTCCCGGAGGGTCAGTTCCCCCACACCTCTGCCCCGGGCTCAGCTCCCCCGCACCTCTATCCCGGGCTCAGCTCCCCCGCACCTCCTCCCCGGGCTCCCCCGCACCTCTACCCCGGGGTCAGCTCGGCCTAGCTGCAGCCGTGCGGTGCCGCCTGCCTTGCACCTCGCACATCAGCTGCATTAGTGAGCGGAATGTGCTGTCAGTCACACGGTCTCTCTTTGAAGACGCGGCGGGCCGGCCGTAAGCTATCGCGCAGCGTTAGTTACGTCAGGTTCGGCCCAGCTCTGACGTGGGCTGATCGGATTCTGGCGGCGCGCTCATGTCCTGTCACGTCACGTCAGCTGGGATTGCGCCACTGAAACAGGCCGACAGGAGCGACAGGTCGTGATCTGTCTGGGGCGTATCAAGAAGAAAATGAACAAGAGTACAAGAGATAAATGAGCAAGAGATAAACCAAATAGTACCTTCATTTTTCGATTCTGTTTTGGAAAGGTTGCTTACTTTTCACGATGCTCAGCTTACGGTTCACGGTTGTCCCGGTTTGCTCATAGCTTTCCACTCGCGTCGCCACTCGCGTTCGATCCAATCAGATTTGATCGATACCAATCGACGCTGGAGGGCCGGCCTGTCCCGTGAACTGTGTAATTGAATTGGGGACCAGAGAGCCCATCGACTGCTTGTTGTCGCTTGAGCTGTCCTCTGTTTCTGGACTTGAGAGGCAGCGGCAGCGAGAAGCCCTCAGGAGGATGCTACCAGAAAGGTCGGAGGGCACGACCAGCGATAAACTCGCGCAGGTAACATCAGTGCATACTAGACATTCGACCTGTTCGATTATACATATCGCCCGGAAACACCAAACCAACACATTTATACAAGTAAGCTAACATCGGATAGTCCAGTATAAGTCAGACCGCCGTCTGCTTGCATTACTGGCTGAGGCGTACAGGACCCAGCTGAAGGACCGCTAATTTTGGTTTTATTATCTTGGTGTTTGAATGTTTTAATTTCCCCCACAAAACAAATCATTACAATAAATATTGTCATAACCGCACAGCCGCACTAAGGATCTGTGAGTTGAGAGACGGCGGGTGTTAGTATACGTCGCGTCGTGGATGGTCCCATTGAGTTGAGAGGTGTTATAGGTACGTCGCGTCGTGGCTGGTCCGTGAGCAATAACAATCACCTTTATCTACTGAACGTTTATACATCGACGACTCACTAGTCCTTCAATGCAGGGTCTATGAAAGATAGCAGCATCAGCACGTCCGTACATACTGTGCCACACAAGCGGGCACTTATGGTATATTGCGTTGGTAGTGGCAACGGTCATTTAATCGATCTGGTGGCCGTGCTTGAAATCGGTCGTGAGGACTTCACAATAACGCATGGAGGGTTTGCTCTTTTTTGCGCTTAGTTTGGAATTAGTATGCAGCCGTGAACTTCAACTGCATGTATGAGGTGCTGAGCCCGTCACCGTGCGGCTAAGCCAAAATCATGGTGAGGTAGAAGGGCGCTTAGACCAGAAAGCTCCGGACTTGAAGGTCAGACTTCCATCTCAATATTTTGTTTGCAACTTTCCGTTAGTTCCGTTGGTGAGTAGTTTGCCAATTTGATACATGTTTCAATGACAGCTGCCACCGCTACTGTGAAGTTGCAGACCACAGGAGACGGCTGCTGGGTTTCAGTTCACGGGCTCGTAGGACGCTGCTGTCACTTTCTGCCAGTCAGAGGCGGCCTTGGCTGTGTTGGCTCACAGTCATCAGCGGGTGAGTCAATACACGCGGACATGGGACTTGGGAGAGTCACGGTGATGTCAGGAGACTCACCGTGTGCCGTTGTCTGTCGAGGGCTGGGCGCTGTGGGGTCGCTTGCTACCCTCGGCCGCATGCAGTTTTAGCGCCATCTATCGGAAGGGGAAAGAAACGTTAGTGCCTCACTCGTCTGACCGGCGCTAGTAGGAGGTAGCCTCGATGGCCTCGAGTGCCACACTCGGAGCATATTGTGCTTAGTGCGAGAACAAATATAGATACTTCACATACAATTTTATTAAAAGTTACGCAGAAAAAAGTTGGAGAAAAGTTGATGTTATGTTTTAGTCTGACATAAATTGCAGCAGAAAACAGGTGCGAGCACCAGGCTGACGCTGAAACTCTACGGACCTTTGGGGCACCTGGCGACTTTCTGCTGCTGGGCGGAGGGTGCGACTGCTGGCGGACCGCGGCGCCTCCGGTGGTAACAGGACTGCGGCCCCGCTCCTCACGAGAGAACCTGTCACGACAAACAGACGGCTAGCTAGTCAGTCGGGGCTCGAGTCCGCTAACTGACGACAGAACGGCCAGTTATTACCTTATCACGGTAACGAACCCACAAATATTAACCGACTTCGTCACGAAACGACAAAAACTACACCCTCTGCACGAACTGCAGTAGTTTCCAAACAAAATGAGTGACTCCATGACGAAGAGGGTTCAGTTTTACGAGGTACGCCGTTGCCATGAAACAGCTCACTCCTGACACTGACAAACATAATTTCCGGGGTTCTTTCCATGAGCGCCACAGCAGCAATGTAAAAATTCGACCAAGCTGGGGTATCCGTGTCTGCAGAACCATAGGTACCATATAGGGAGATGGTACCATAGGTACCATCTCCTTATAGGCACTGCCCGTGTTGCACTGTTTCGTCTGCAGTCTACACATTGACACAGCCACCGACTCCCGACGTCTGCAGTCTACACATTGACACAGCCACCCGACTCCCGACGTCTACAGTTATACATTACACAGCCGACCGAACTCCGACGTCTGCAGTTACACATTTGACACAGCCACCGGACACCGACGTCTGCAGTCTACAGCATTGACACAGCACCGACTCCCGACGTCTGCAGTCTACACATTGACACAGCCACCGACTCCCGACGTCTACAGTCTATACATTGACACAGCCACCGACTCCCGACGTCTGCAGTCTACACATTGACACAGCCACCGACACCCGACGTCTGCAGTTACACATGAACACAGCAACGACTCCGACGTCTGCAGTCTACACATTTGACACAGCCCCCGACTCCCGACGTCTACAGTCTATACATTGAACACACCCGACCTCCCGACTCTGCAGTCTACACATTGACACAGCCACCGACACCCGACGTCTGCAGTCTACCACATTGACACAGCCACCGACTCCGACGTCTTGCAGTCTACACATTGACACAGCCACCGACACCCACGTCCTGCAGTCTAACACATTTGACACAGTCACCGAACACCCGACGTTCTGCAGTCTCACATTGAACACAGCACCGACCCGACGTCTGCAGTCCCTACACATTGACACAGCCACCGACTTCCTGACGTCTGCAGTCTACACATTGACACAGCCACCGACACCCGACGTCTGCAGTCTACACATTGACACAGCCACCGACTCCTGACGTCTGCAGTCTACACATTGACACAGCCACCGACTCCCGACGTCTGCAGTCTACACATTGACACAGCCACCGACTCCCGACGTCTACAGTGTACACATTGACACAGTCACCGACACCCGACGCGTCTGCAGCACAACTGCGACTGACCCGGTCTTGATGGTCTCCAGGTAAAGTGCGGAGATGATCTTGCGCTCGGCCAGCTGTCCCGGATCCTCCTCTCTGTCGTAGAGGTGGGCCAGGTGCGGCTGCGCCATCTCCTTCCCCCATCCTCGCACCTGCCGGGGCACACAACACGTCAGGGAGCTGCCGACGTCTGACTCTGCAATTGCGCTGTAAATTGCATCGGCGAGTACTTGCATGCAATTATTATAATTTGAATTAAAGTCACATATATCTCTGCATAGGTCCTCGTGGTATATAGGTACTGGGTGATGTGATAAGGTCAGCGATACTCAACGGCAAGAGCATGGCTATCCTCTTTTGATAACCATAATCAGAAGCGCAGCCAGGAGGCAGAGGAAAGCGTGCCCCCCCCCCCCATTGAGCTGACTTTCTCACAACAAAATTATCGGCGACGTCCCTGTTTGCAACTATTTAGGGTCCCTCCAAAATATAGTGGCCTATATCCGGGGTTAATTTTTGTCGTGTTATTTTTTCAGGGGAGCCCTTTGCCGAAGGGGCCCCTAGGGATGCCGTGCCCACCCCTCCCCCTTGCCGAAGGTCTGGCCAGAATGACTTGTTAATCTCCCATTGCGCAGACCACACTTCATGGCTTCGACCTATGCGGTACAGCATAATTTGTGGCGTCTACTACTAGTGCCATCTATGGGACAGGACAGGAATTTAAGTAGACCAAGCTATGCGGTACAGCATAAATTCAGGCGTTTGCTACTAGTGTCATCTAGGGACAGGAATATAAGTAGACTGAGCTATGCGGTACAGCATATCTTTAGGCGTTTGCTACTAGCGCCATCTGTGGACAGGAATATATATAAGTAGGTATGTGTGCTGTTGCGATTAGTATAAAGCATTGTTTCCCAGCGTAAAGAGGGAGAGAGAGAGAGAGAGATACAAAGCTGAACGTGAAAATCTAAAAATAATGGTTTTGATGCTTTAGCGATAATGTGATACAATGGCATAGACCCTGGGATAGATGTAGAACATGTGCATTGTGCACGGTAATCAAACGAATCAGCTTTAATTTGCCACTTAGATGGTCAATAACATTACTCCAGCCCGAATGCTCCATTACCCAAAGTGGGTGAATTATTCCCAATTGAGAATCACTGGTTTGGGTTATAAAAGAAACAATTAGGTTATCTTAAGCAAACTATCGTTGATTGCCTTTATAAAATGTCTGCATCAGCAAGTGTTCGGCGATATGTGGGCATTCCATGACACTTTTCGGTCTGCGGCCCCCTCGCCGTATCGACCATCAGAAATCCCGCTTGTGCCTAAAGAAGTTGTCATAGTACTTGGTAGTAATCGTGCATTTGTTCCTTCCCTCTGTTAACCCTTTGACAGGGCTGTAGTGTAGGCCACCAGAATAAGGTTGGTAAATTGGGCAGTTATAAATTTCAGCCAGTCGTTGTGATATTGCAGCATACAGCTAAGGTCACCCTGAACAGTGAACACCCATTGTTATGACTCTAACGGGTGATTGCCATCACACCAAGAGTTCCAAACCGCTCTGTCGTCACATCAAGCACAACCCAGAACTTTTCGGTCCGCCTGACCTCCATAGTCAGAGGAACTCCCGTTAAACAGCAACCCCGCGGCCGCTCCGCCGATATCGTCTGGACCTGAGTCCTGAGGTCAGACCATCCATCACGTACCGCCCAGCCCAGTGTGACCTGGCCGGCGTCAGTTTCTGGAAGGCGGCCATCTGTCGAACGCCGGGGGAGGGGGGGGGGGCGCCGGTTCGAGTTGGGCTGGGTCGGGCGGCAGAGACAAGTGTTGCGGCACGGTCAGGTCGGATGTAGCCGCCCCACAGACAGGCGGGAGAGACGAGTGTTGCGGCACGGTCAGGTCGGATGAAGCCGCTCCACAGACAGGCTATATCGACCAGCAGCCGGCTGTGACCGGCGTGTTGCCAGGCGGTGCCCGGGCCGCGGCGGCCGCGGGGACGGCGCTGTCTGGGACGCCACCGGCTCAGACAGATCAGAGAATCCAAATGGGGTCTCAGACAGACCAGGATCCATATGAGGTCTCGGACAGACCAGAAGTAGGTTCAGACAGACCAGAGGGAGGCCCTGACAGACCAGAATCCATGTGAGGTCCGGACAGACCAAAAGTATGCTCAGACAGATAGCTTAGCCTGACTCGTGTCAGACAGACCAGAGGGAGATTCAGGCAGACCAGAGGAAGGTTCAGACAGACCAGAGGTAGGTTCAGACAGACCAGAGGGAGGTTCAGACAGACCAGAGGGAGTTTCAGACAGACCAGAGGGAGGTTCAGACAGACCAGAGGGAGGTTCAGACAGACCAGAGTGAGGTTCAGAAAGACCAGCGGGAGGTTCAGACATACCAGAGGAAGGTTCAGACAGACCAGAGGTAGGTTTAGACAGACCAGAGGGAGGTTCAGACAGACCAGAGGGAGATTCAGACAGACCAGAGTGAGGTTCAGACAGACCAGAGGAAGGTTCAGACAGACCAGAGGGAGGTTCAGACAGACCAGAGGGAGGTTCAGACAGACCAGAGGGAGGTTCAGACAGACCAGAGGAAGGTTCAGACAGGACCAGAGGTAGGCTTAGACAGACCAGAGGTAGGCTTAGACAGACCAGAGGGAGGTTCAGACAGACCAGAGGGAGGTTCAGAAAGACCAGAGGGAGGCTCAGACAGACCAGAGGGAGGCTCAGACAGACCAGAGGGAGATTCAGACAGACCAGAGGAGATTCAGACAGACCAGAGGGAGGTTCAGACAGGCCAGACGGCGTTTCAGACAGACCAGAAGGAGGTTCAGACAGACCAGAGGGAGGTTCAGACAGACCAGAGGGAGGTTCAGACAGACCAGAGGGAGGTTCAGACAGACCAGAGGGAGGTTTAGACAGACCAGAGGGAGGTTCAGACAGACCAGAGGGAGGTTCAGACAGACCAGAGGGAGTTTCAGACAGGCCAGACGGCGTCTCAGACAGACCAGAGGGAGTGCGGTTGGACTGTCTGGGACGATCTCACGGGCCCAGATGCCTGATCAGGGTTACGGGATTACGGACCCCTGCGACTATGGAATTACTGAGGTCCGACCCCAGTAAATTTGCCTTCACACAGAGCGCCGAGTGGTCTTCTCTATCGATTTAACATGGTATGGATTAGTCGGATAATTGTTTTGGGGAATCCACGCATATCGCACTATACATATATGTCAAAACTAATCATCAGGACTTCAAGTAACTGTGAGTTAAGCCGGCCGTGCACTGCGCCATTCGGTTGCGATATCGCTGCGACTTTACCAGTGACACGGCCAAAACACAAACGCGGCAAAAAATTGTGTTTCCTAATGCAATTAGCTTGGTTGGGAGTTGCGGTGCATCACCCAGATGACACAATTTTGAGGATTGGTCCAATCCCTGAGATGTGTCTGCGAAAGAATCGCGGCGATATCGCGGCCGAATGGCCTAGTGTGCGTCCAGCTTTAGTCTTAGGGAGACTCATGTGGTGCTGAGGATTTTCTTTCAGCCAGGCACAGTTGCGAGAAGTGCGGTGACTACTAGCAAGGACGCGAAATAACCTCCCAAACAGGACGACTGGACAATAAGTGCAGAGTGCCAGCTTCTGTGCCCATTTCCCCGTCATACGGAAATTGAGATACAAAATATTGGCTCACCGCGACCAGGTAAAGTTTCAATTGCTTCAATGTTTCGTCTTCGGTTCTAATTTCAAGTTAAAAACGAACAGGTAGGTTATACCTATATAACATTCCACCCATTGAATGCTGAATCTATCGGGCCCAAATTTGGACGTAATACCTGACTTACATGATGTAAGAGAAGTGTTTTAAAGGGAATATACACCTTTAACATTAGTGTTTAACTGAGATAGCCAGATTTCGGGTGTAACTGAGAAACCTATAAATATGAAATTTTTTCTTCCAAAAACGACCTAGTTACTGAGTTTGAACGCAAAAACGTTGGTCATAATGTGCGTCATATTTCAACGTCACAAAATCCCCGTGACGTATCGCAACGTCATCAGTAGTTACTCCACTGTGATTCCACCCATTGCTTTTTAACCGTCCGCCCAGTATTTCAAGTTACCTTTGCGTCCGCCCTACGTCCGCTAACGAAAGTATTACTTGAAACAATTGTAAAATGATGATCAATTGTCATTTGTCAGTTTTCATTGATTCAATTTGAAAATAATGCAGACAAATGTCTTTTTGAAAGGCCTAACTGTTGATGGTAGCTCAACCGGTCTAGCTGCAATTATATCCCGCAATAAGAAGCAATTCATTACTAACTAATGTATTTCACGCAATGCCAATGCAAATTCACTAGGTGATATGTTATAAATAAATATTTATGTCAATTGTGAACCGATTCCAATTAAAAATTACCATAGATACTATGTGAGTGATCAAATGTGTGAGGGTGACTGGTCCAATGTTCATGCAAACATCAAACAAATATAAGACAGTTGTGTTGTTACGAGAAGTTCAAGGTTTTCCCAAAAAAAAAACATGATGGCCATAACTTTGTGGAATTTTCATGGATTGCATTTGAAAAAATACAGACAAAGGTCTTTCAAAGGGCACAAACTAGTTGATGGTGTTCCTTACCGTTAAGCTTAAATAGTTCTTCCCGATAAGATATGCAGTGCTAACTAACATGAATTTCATTCAAATGGGCTAATCACACATTGGACATAATCACTCTGGTGTGGATATAGTTCTTAAGTAACTATCATTGTCAATTGTAAGTTGATTTCCATTAAAACATTACTAAAAGATGCTTAGAATAAGACCCTAGTGCAAAACATTAACACATTTGAATCGCGTCCAAAAAATATATTTGCGAGTCAGGAACCAGCGAACGACAATTGTTTAACGCTTTTTACGCATCTGATCAAGGAAACGATTTTTGCCGTCGAATGCCCCTACCATTGTGGACGTCACAACTCCTTTGGTGACCAATATTGTGACGTCACATGTAACATATTATTTTCTCAAAATTACATCAAATTCTGAACTTGGTTTCGCAAAAAATGAATGCCAGGACTGTAATCAGGGCATTCTTCTCCATCATTCTACATACTTTTCCCAAGGTGCTATATTCCCTTTAATGAACGTCATTTATCCACGGCTCGTGACTATTTGCTTGTCAGCCATTGACAGCACAGCAACTGAATAAGCACTTGTCTCTACTAAAACAAACATGACAGTACACAAACCCAGCAAGCTTTCCAATAAAACGTTGTCTCCACACCTTATAACTGGAGGCCTTCTTGCGCAGCTCCACCACCTCCTCATACCAGGGCGTGGGTGGTGACGCGGCGGCGGCGGCGTCACGGTCGGCCGGCTCGCCGCCATCAGTAGCGTCCTTGGCGCCCGTGAAGTGACCATCCACATAGGTGTAGTCGGAGAACGGTCGGAACTTGAGCTTGTACTCCGTGTTGAGCACCGACCTGCCGGAGCGGAGAGAGGAGGCTTGTGACGGTGCACGGTGATGGCCAGCAGCATTGTTTTACCGAGTGAGGGCGGCGTTCGCCATTGATCCTCACGGCCAGCTGCGGGTTAGTCTATTCAGCTAAGGTATATAGACTAACCCGCATAACAGTGGTGTGCGGCTGGTAGCCTACCCTCCAGGTAAACGCAGCTGTAATTATGTGGCCATGTGACATTCGATGCGAACTGCTGTTCTATCAGATGACAGCAGTTTTAAGGACCTTATTTAGGAACGAATTATATCATCGTATGTAGTTTTGTTCTCAGCAAAACACGTTTAAACTGAAGGGTATTTCGGTGCAGCCAAAGTATATACTTCAGTATCATTTCTGTCATACGTGCATCCTCAGACATAGGTATGCAATATTGAGTGACTATGCTGCTGGGAAAAAGAGCAGCAATCCTGTGTATAGTTGAAACAATTATGTGTTCTTGTCATCACCTGTGGTATGGGAAACAATATCGTTGTTTTGTATCTACTGGTATGTAAATGAGCATGTCGCTGTGTATATATGACCGTCAGTGAGTGTGTGTGTGTGTGTGTGTGTGAGAGTGTGTGTGTGTGTGTGTGTGTGTGTGTATGTGTGTGTGTGTGTGTGTGTGTGTGTTTATATTTGGGGGCTCGTATTTCCGTGTGGCTGTGAGCGAGTGTTTATTGTTTATTAGTTTCTGAACAACCACAGGCCAGAGCCCACTAACGGCGGTGTTAAGCACACTGATATATAACTAGCCCACTGATGGCTGTGTTAAGCACACTGATATATAACTAGCCCACTGATGGCTGTGGTTAAGCACACTGATATATCAACTTAGCCCCACTGATGGCTGTGTTTAAGCAGCACGATATTACTAGCCCACTGATGGCTGTGTTAAGCAAACACTGATATATAAGCTAGGCCCACTGAATGGCTGTGTTACAAAGGCACACTGATATATAACTAGCGCCACTGATGGCTTGGTGTTAAGACACTGATATATAACCTCAGCCCACTGATGGCTGTGTTAAGCACACTGATATTATAAGCTAGCCACTGATGGCTGTGTTAAGCAGCACTGATATATTAACTAGCCCACTGATGGCTTGTGTTAAGCCAGCACTGATATATAACTAGCGCCACTGATGGCTGTTTGTTAAAGCACACTGTATATAACTAGCCCACTGAATGGCTGTGTTAAGCACACTGAATATATAAATAGGCCGCACTGATGCTGTGTTAAGCAACACTGATATATAACTAAGCCCACTGATGCTGTGTTAAGCCACTGATAATATAAACTAGCCCAAGCTAACGGCTGTGTTTAAGCACACCTGGATATATAACTAGCCCACTGATGGCTGTGTTAAGCACACTGATATATAACTAGCCCACTGACGGCTGTGTTAAGCACACTGATATATAACTAGCCCACTGATGGCTGTGTGTGTCTGTATGTGTTTTGTGTGCCATATCCCCGTGTTTCTGTGTGTGCTCCGTGCTAGTTGGCCCCGCCCTCTCCGCTATCGGGAGTCGATACGGCCACGATTGGGTTCCTTTGGCAGCACGCGACCCAGGGTGGACACAGCCAGGGCGGAGACCACAGACACTGTGACTGACGTGAAGACGCGGCAGGTGTTTTCCGTGGTGCTTCTGCAGCAAAGGAACGCTGTGTCCTCAGCTGTCCTGGAAACAAAGGTTGTGTGGCCCCCAAGTATTAAATTTCACATGTGGGACTTAAACTAGACGTTGTTTTGTTATATCGCGGGAAAGGTTGCAAAATTGGAGTTAAAAATGCTCTTCATTTTTTAGTGAACTGGAACGAGATTAAACAAAAATATATTGAAGATTAAAACATTGTATTGTCAAAGCTGCAAATATGAGCTGCTAAATAAATATTGTTTAGAAATACGCGTGGGTATTTGATATTTGAAGGGAACAAACATCTCTCGAAACTGAAATGGTTTTGGAACTTCCTGCCGGTTTGGTCTAGGCACGGCTGACTCCCGAAGCTTGTGTGGGAAAGATGATTCTCTGCGTAGGGACAGTCGATATATAAAATGGTCATCTGTGGTTCAGAATCCTCTGAATCGTCACAGATCACGATTGACCCGTCAGCCCTGTTGCCATTGCACTTTTCGCACACGCTTTTAAAGAAAGCCAACGTTTTAACGCTTCGTCACAGTGTAAGGGAAACCTAGCAGCTGTTTCATAGCCTCGCTCTCCGCCGGTTGTCTCCTCGACTCCCTGTAAAACAGTCCCTACTGAGCTCTAGTGAGATAGTTAAGATTTCCAACTATGCAATTAGTGGAGGGCCACCTCTGAAGTTCTGAAGAGACCTGCCGGATTGCGTATCAGTCAGTTCACCCGTGATGAGTCGGAGTTGGCTATACTGTGCAGACGCGACTCAAATTAGGTCCTCTAACGACCCAGTGCTGAATCTGCTGCAGATCGCTGTGTCAAAACATTGCCAAACGAAGTGGAATGGCTTCCGCCGGCCGTCGCCGGGGAGATGGTGGACTAGAAACTGGTGACAGTCACTCAGTGCCTTGAGGCTCCAGAGGGAGGTCAAACGAACGGCAGTATGTGAGAGGCACTGAATGCCACCGTCACTGATTTTATCACAATGATCACTCCATTTCAAGTTGGCAGGAAGTGAGACCCAGAAGGGTAAAGGACTTTCGACATTTAGGCTGCTCTTGGAAGTGAGTCATCAACGACATTTCAACGGCAACGGCAAACAGGAAAAAGGGCATGTCAGAATATATAGAAGCACGAATATCAAGAGTCCGTTGATAGGGGGGGGAAAAGGCTTTTTGTTTAAACAAAGAACCTTGGACAGTTCAGTTCCCCTTGTCTAGGCCTGGTGATGGAAAAATCAGTGGGCCGAAACACGACACACACACACACATACACACACACATACACACACACACACCACACACACCACATCACACACACACACACACAACACACACACACACACACACACAATTCCAATTAAACTTTTTCATACTTTCTCATAGTCGAGGAGAATGTTGTCACAGCGCTTTGCCGTCTAAAATGGAAGCACTGAGAGGGAAGTTCAATCACTATAGAAATAAAATCGGTAAATGCAGAGTTATTTGATCATCGATCAAGTTATTTTGTACATACATAACTTAAGAAAAACAAAGTACAAAGCCATACTTATCAATGATAATTTAATTTCTTCACTTTTGTATAAGCTATTGTGATTACATTCAGCGATTTGGGACACAATGCTTTTTATCCGCTCTTCATCTAAAGCAAACATATAATCATTATTAACTATGTTTTGAATAAACATATTTGAACAATCAAAACGTTATGCCGGCACTATTTCAAATATAAATGTTGCTGCACTTTGGTCATGACAATAAATATATCATTACAAAGTGGTGTCGAGGAAATATGAGGCGCTTTCAAGTCTCAATTAAAACTTGAAGGCATCCCATGTTTTATCAACACAACTTTTCAATGACACATTTATTGTCATTACGTTCAATGGGTTGATCTACTTACTATTTCTGGCATAAGTAGCGTCATCACGCTGAGGTGTCTAAACCTCAATGTATGTAACAACTGTCCTACCACAGATAACCTTTTGACATCTCTCTGAAATAAACCCTAGCTTGACCGGTGACCAGCATGACTCACCATGCAGCATCACTCTGGTCACCTGTAAGCATGACCGCGGTTTAACGGAGCTGCGTTTGAATGGCTGCGTTTAAACTGAGCTGCGTTTGAAGGCACGTCACCTGTGAATCAGCTATCCGGCCGCTCGGCCGCCGCCCAGACAGCGCGCTGTAATACAAAATCAATGATTGTCCGTACCGCACCTTTTCTGAGACGTCACTGGCTCCCGCTGACCGTCCTGACCGTCCGCCGCCTTGGACGGGGCTGCCCCCATCCATGACCCTGCAACACAGCCGCACAAACAACACACATCAGTGCTGGGCGGATGACCAGCACACAATTTGTAAACATACGGTGATAACGAGTGGAATTCCAGTATCATTCAACACAGACTAAAACAAGCTAAAGTAAAGCCACAGCCACTGCCAGAAATTGGTAGCTGCATTGCAGTGCATTGAACATGCATTTCGGTGCAGTGTCTTCATCTTTCACTACAACAAAAGTGGATGCATGCATGTTAAAACAGTAAGACACACACCTTGAGTTCAAGTACGCAAAAGAGTTGGGAAAACACTACCAAAACATTACAGCACAGCAGCCAGAGCAATTGAGTCACAGAATATCGACATACAGTCATTGGGGAGGGGCTGGAGAGGGCCGGCGCCGGGGCGCGGTCGGAAGAGGGGTGACGCACAGAAGGGGTGACAGACAGGGGACGGCGAGGTACGGCACAGTTAGGCGGGGGGAGACACTGCAGACACTCAGTCAGAATAACAGCTGGGTCCAACAAAGGGTACGCGCAGCAGGATGAAGGCCAGGCCGGCAGGTGCGGGGCGGGGCAGAGCAGGGCGGGTTAGGCCGCGCCGGCAGCAGCTCCAGCAGGGACAGCAGCGGCGGCGGCAGCGGCGGTGGCAGGAGGAGGAGAAGAACACTCACCATCCTGTACTAGCTGGACGGCGTCGGCCGCCGAGGCGTTGCAGTCGAAGCAGCGCAGCATGATGACAGACAGGCCGGACGGGCGGAGGCCACAAAGAGCGCCGGCGGCGGACGGGCGGGGCGGCGGCACACCAGTGGCGGCCCCTCCCCGGCCTCCGCGTCGGCCGCCGCCAGGGGCCGCCCCGCCGAGCGATCGAAACAGGGCCGGCCGCCGAGCTGCCGCCGCTGCCGGCCGCCGCTGCCGTGTTGCAGAGGGGACGCCGGGCCGGGTCAGAGCGGGGTCAGCGCGTCACTCACCTGGGAGCATAGTGGTTCTCAGAGGCGGCCGGCCTGCCGCATGCCGAGCAGAGAGCCGCTGATGATGCGTACCTCGGCCGATCGTCACAGACGCGTGCCGGCCGCCGCCGCTGCGCCCGGTCGATGGTGTGTCGCGGCGTCTGTGGGGCGGCGCAACGCGCGCGCCGGGCCACCGTCCGACAGATCGATATCCTGCCGGCTGGAGCGCCGGCTGGTCGACTGGAGAGGGCTGCGGAGCGGGGCGGAGACCAGCCATCGGGAGGGGCACCGGCACCGAGGTCACCGGGCCCGCCGGCCACCAATTTCGACTCTTCGCTCAGAGAACCGGCCCAAGGATGCAACCCAGTCGCCTCGCGCCCAGCGCCCCGGCCGGCAGACGCGTGTGAATGAGTGAATCCAATTCGTTGTGCGGACGGCCAGATGGATGTGCCACCCTCGTTGGCGGGCGCGGTGTGCGCCTTGCGCTCGAACCACCAGACGGGCCGCGCAAAACACGCCTAACAACAATTCGTGACGCGGCCGCCTCGGCTGGAGTGCGGCGAGAGGCAGGACCGAAGACGCCTACGCAGTACATGATGAGTCCAATTACAAGAACACCGCTAGAAGCACGTGATGAGTGCACCCGTCCTGCCATCATTCAAACCTCTAGCGGCTGGCCACTGTAACTAGTTTCGGCAGGGTGATGTCGAGAGACAGGACACGAGCTACGCCTATAAATTAATCCTGAGTATAGCCACATGCTCCACCTAGTTAAGTGACGTTAAAGCAGGGCTGACGACCGCACTACTTGATCCCTCGTGCACCTTGTGCAGTCACCCTGAATGGCAACATCTCAGTCCAGCCGAACTCCAAAAGTCGCGCAGCGTAGCAGGCGACAGGCTGGGGCCGGACGGTGTAGAGCGTCGGGGTGCAGCTACTCTTGCAGGACTCCCTAGCCTGTATCCTCGCCTCGCTACGCGGGGCGGCTCACCTCGTGCGGGAGCGGGCGACAGCGCGTTAGGCCGGGGTACTGGCCCGCCTGGACTGCGACTGGCCTTGCCAGCGGACCGACCCTCGCGGCCACGATTCACCACACGGCGCGTGCCGCTCTATTGTGGCCTTCACCGCCTCTTAGGCTCAACTAAGTCTCCTGTCTATAATGTGGCCCTGTCTGGCCTCTCATCATGCTGCGCTGTGCTCATGCGAAATACTGCAACCGCGCTCGCGGGCCGTACAGCCGTCATCCAACGGGTCTAGGAGCTACAGCCAGTTGAGATGTAACGTGAGAGGAATTGTTCATTTCCCTCCTACTCTCTCCTCCACCGGCAACAGCGTCGCCAGCGCCGACCTTGCTGTCCGACATGCACCCGAGCAGTATACCCTGGAATGGGAGCTGTGCTGCTCAGAGCTCGGAGCCTTAAACCTCGCCCAAAATGCATCCTTGCCATCCTCTCTCCACGCACTGCGCGGACCTCAAGCGCCTTCCTCATTCCGCGCTGCGCTAGTACCCATTATTCTGGGTACCCAGCTGTATGGAACCAACTGATCTGGAATGTCTTGCAGTGTTACTCCCTCCCCGACACTAAGCTGTGCCGCTCCTACCTTCCGCGTCCCCTAGTGGTCATAGATCAACCACAATCCTCTTACGTGGTATGAGCTGATACAAGCGCCTCGGTCGATGCCGCAAGACAACCTGGTCTCCAGCTCCCTCTGGCAGTCCCGGAGGCCTCCCGGCATATCTAACGACTATAGTACCTGCCAGGTGAACACGCCCCCAGGTATTCCATGATCTCGCGACGTCGAGATTGCCTCTGGGCTGCATTAGCTTGCACTGTTTGTCATGTTCTTATCTGGTAAAAGTCGTCTTAATACGAACCAAGACTCTTTGGCGTGAACCCTTGCAGACCCGCTCCAGAGGCCGCGTGTGTGGTGCTATTACCTGTTATCTACACACGTGCATCGGAACTTACGCACTTCTTTGTGGATTTGAGTGATAAGAATGACAAGACTGCACCGGAATTATGCACTGGGTTCAGATGCCCACGCTCGCATATGCATGGCTACCGGAATCCGGCTCTCCAGGCAGGGCAGCGTCCAGAGTGAAGGCTCATGTGTGCTGTGGGGGGGCTTTAACTTTACGCGCATCCTGTTTTGAGTCTCGTGTGTGTCTGTGAAGCTAGTATGAACTGGTGAATCGCAGCTCGGTTATCACCGTATGTTACAAATTGTGTGCTGGTCCATCCGCCCCACAGCACTGATGTGTGTTGTTTGTGCGGCTGTGTTGCAGGGTCGATGGATGGGCGGCCAGCCCCGTTGTCCAAGGGGTCGGCGGGTGGGGGGAGCGGGTGTGCAGAGGAAGGAACGGTCAGCGGAGGCCCTAGCTTATCGTACTCATTCAGATAATGGTGTATGCATTACACTTATAGGGTGTTGCCATGGGAATCGTCCCCCAACTTTCGGGAGGTGGCGACACGCTTGGCAACCAGCCCGAATATTCAGGTATGTTTTGTATTTTATACAAAACTACTGAATACTGCATGTGCAAACTTTATCGAATGCTGTAAAAAGGCCAAGACTTACAGTCTCAAAGCATGCAACACAAACTACTGACATGTACAGACATCAGTGTGACCGAGATAGCAGGTCTTAAATGATGCGCCAACTTTTTATCTCAAATGTTCTCAACGTCTCGAAAAGTTCTGAAGAAGCAGTCGTTGGCAATCCTTCATTGTTATGGCAACCGATCAGAGCAGAGGACCTTTGTCGCTGGCATTTTCTGAGAGAAAGAGATAGATACAGCTGGTGGCGAACATATATCTACATTCTGTAGAAAGTGGGGTTAAACTGAAGTGCACCACAAACAGCATGAAAATATTGTTGAAAAGTGCCTTCAATGTTTGTTATGATATCCTTGTGATTGCCAAGAACTTCTCAGTGCGGCTGTCTGAGTAACAACTAAGGAGTGGTTCTTGTACGTGCGCTGATTAATGATTTACGGGGTGGCGCTGAGGTGCACACTGCACACCCTCCCCTGCAGGCGCTGCCGATCCAGAACGGGAGTTTGGGGGGGGGGCAAAATTCCCAAAAGTCTCACACAATTATGACAAATTATCAGATTTCGCTTGCTTATGCATTGGTAGCTGATTTAAAGCAAACTTTCCTTTGTAAAAGTTGCCTATATTTCCTTCTATATCATGGAATATGTCATTTTTGCCGATTTTGGACGGTTGGGGGGGGTAAATTGCTCATTTCTCCCAACCGTAGATCCACCACTGCCCCTGCACGCTTGTGAATTTAACGAAAAGCTGTTAAATACTCATAAAATGGGTGCAACGTGCCACATAAACACTCTATTTGTTACCAAAAAGCAACAACATTGGATATTTGAAAGTATCCACAAAAGATGGTTATACCCTCACATTTTGACAGGTCATAAACATCGCATCCATTACCACGCCCCTCCTGGGAATAGTTCTGCAGATCCCAGCCTGCTGTAAACACTCGGATGCATAGCAGCAGCGCGTTGGAATCGAGCGACCATGCAGCTGTACACTGAGCCACGGTGTAGGTAATGAAGCCATGCCTTGCATTTTGCTAATGAGAACACCAGCAGCCAGCCATGAGCTAACATTACGGCCTGGAAACCTACAAAGCTGCAGAGTTATTACAGCTGAACGCTCAGCTCCCAGGTGAACACTCGCTTATTATTATCGGTCCGCAAGACAAATTTTCGATAGATCCTTACTGTTGCTGGCATACGATCTCTGAATATGTTTGGTGACCAATGCGTCAGTCCTGATTTGTTATTTCCTGATCGAAAGTGGAACTGCTGAATGATGAAGCTCTTCATGTTTTTTTTTTTTCTCCTTTATACGCGTGATACATGAATTGCACATTTTATAGTATCATGCATAGACTTCTCCATACATCATAAGGTATGGAGAAGTCTATGTATCATTATTTCTGAAAATGCGTGTTTAAGTGTTCGTTTCTAAAGAAGTCTTTGTGAAGTCTTGTGATCAGTCAATACCTACCTATAAGATATTAGTAGGTGTATGATACTATAGCATATTAATAGATAAAACAATGATCAAGTCATCTTGTCGGTTGTTAGTAGTACAATATTACCGGTCAACACGCGCACGGCAGGGGGTCAGCGCCAACCACGAACGGCCGGGGATTTCAGCCCCCCCCCCCACTAAGATCTCGAAAACCACGCAACATAGTGACAAGCAGAAAAACGGTGTTAGACAGCTCAAGACAAGCTCTATCGAATTATGTCAGTATTTTTACGTCAGTTCAACATTGAGATCACGGGAATTAATGAAAGGTAAGATTTTACCGTTTTAGGACTTTGCTCCAGAAAACCCCAAAATATCTCAGGAACTATGATAGGATATGTAGGAACAAACAGGCAAAGCAATGCAAAGCTCTTGCAAGAACAATTGCCACAGTGGTCACAAATTTTATTTTAGGTTAATGGCTTAGGCTTCAGGTCATCAGATGTCATCCAATGTAAAAAAGGTTAATTTTTGGCTAGGCTGTTTTTCTCAAATACAATATTGCCTAATAAAGATAGGGCAATAATTTAAATGCCATCGTGTTTGTCTCATCTTAAGACACTTCGAATAATATTCATGCTGTTCAACTTAAAAAATACCCCAGATCAAGGTCAAGTAGTGACCTTAGTAGGTCATATTGCATATTGGGATACGTGTATTGATGAGACAGACACATTAATACTGCTTTCACTTCTCTATCTTTATTATGTCAAAAGTTATCGACAAAAAAACGTTGGTCACCTCGGATGACCTCGGCTGAACCTGTAGGTGTCACTACTCACTGAAACACGAATTACATCTGGTTTATTCGTGAATGGCCTATGATAACATAATACAGTCTGCAGAAGGAATTGGTCTGCTATTTTGCGTATCCTTGAAAAATTTCAATTTATAGCATGGGGAGGAAACGGAATTGACTTGACCTTAGGTAACCAATATCGAAAATCCGAAATAACTAATTGTAGATAGGTACCTATCTTATGTCTTTATCGAATCCTGTAAGCTCGACACCGATCTGCTGAAAACTGTGGCTGTGGTAAGACGGCAAACTGTTTAGAGGTGAGGTCACGTGACCTGACCTGGTGACCTAACCTGAGATGACCCGAGGTTGAAAAATCAGACTGTGCCAAATTTGGCTTCGCTGCGCGCAACCGTCTTTCCGCTATTCATGAAAAATGATGGGGGCGGAAATCTCCCCCAGTCTTGCTTCTGCATAAGCTACTTACTTTGCCCTTTTTATCCACACTACTTATAACAACAGCATACATGCGTTTAAGAAGCACACACACAATCACAGAATGCAGCGGCATGATATTGTTCCATTTCAACTACAAATTAACTGTTAATCTTAAAAACACTCTAAACTAGGCCATCAGCCCCATTTAACCCGAGCCGCAACGAGCGAGCACACAGCGCTCACCGCTGATCGCGGTGCTGTGTCACGCCAAACGCAGCACTTGCATGCATGATGCAACCCGACTGTTTCAAATCGATCCATGCAGCGCTCAGCACGGCAGCCATTCCAACGCCAGTCGGACCTCATGGAGGTCGGAAGTCGGAGGTCAGAGGTCAGAGGTCAGAGGTCAGAGGTCAGAGGTCAGAGGTCAGAGGTCAGAGGTCAGAGGTCAGGAGGTCAGAGGTCAGAGGTAGAGTCAAGGTAGAGGTTAGAGGATCAGAGGTCAGAGGTCAGAGGTCAGAGGATCAGAGGTCAGAGGTCAGAGGTCCAGAAGGTCAGAGTCAGAGGTAGAGGGTCAGAGGTCGGAGGTCGGAGTCGAAGGTCGAAGTGGTGAGGTTGAGGTCGAAGTCGAAGGTCGAAGGTCGAAGTCGAGAGGTCAGAGGTCAGAGGTCAGAGATCAGAGTCAGAGGTTAAGGTTAGAGGTTAGAAGTTAGAGTTAGAGGTTAGAGGTTAGAGGTTAGAGGTTAGAGGTTAGAGGTTAGAGGTTAGAGGTTAGAGGTTCAAATATCAGAGATCAGAGATCAGAGATCAGAGATCAGAGATCAGAGATCAGAGGTCAGAGGTCAGAGGTCTAAAAATATCAGAAGACAGAGACTGAGATCTGAAGTCGGTGGTGGAAGTTTGTTGATCGGAACCGAGAGTCTTACGGTCATTGGTCGGTGGTGAGAAGTCGGAGGTCGGAGGTCGGAGACCATTAGCTGGAAGTCAGAGGTTACAGGCTGGAAATAACAGACGTGAAACAGGCCACTGGACGGCGTGTGACGGCCACTGGACGGCTCAGTGCAGCTGCTGCATTACAATCGGGTCAGCGTCGCCCGGAAGTCTTTGTAAGTAGGCGCGCCATCACACCACCACACTCGCCGTATTCCATCACTACCCAGCAGCCGTACCCAGCAGCCGCGACTATTTACACCAAAACCCCATTTGTGAAAGCACACTCACATGGCGTAACGCCGAAACTTTGGAGCGGTTGATTTATCCGTTATCGATCGGCTAAGAACTATGGTCTCAAGTCCGGGTTGAATGACCAGCCCTTTCCAACAATAGTTCGCTCACGCCGGAATATGAACGTGCCCAACATATCCTTCTGCTCCCGACCGCTCCCCGCTGCCGGAGCGTACAGTTGTATTAACCGCAGTAACGTGCCGGTGCCGGTGCGGTGCAGGGTGCGGTGGCCGGTGCGGTGCGGTGCGGTGCGGTGCCCGGTGCGGTGCCGGTGCCGGTGCGGTGGCGGTGCCGGTGCTGGTGCTGTCCAGTGCCGTGCGGTGCCGGTGCCGGTGCCGGTGCCGGTGCCGGTGCCGGTGCCGGTGCCGGTGCCGGTGCCGGTGCCGGTGCCATTGTTAGCCGGTGCCAGTCGGTGGTCCGCCGGTGAGTGGGCGGCAGCGGTCTGCGGCAGCGGCAGCGGTGGCGGCAGCGGTGGCGGTGGCGGCGGTGGTGGTGGCAGCGCGCGCGGCCGACACCAGCGCCATCTGCGCGCCGTCGCCGCACCCTACAGCATCGATCGCGGCGGTAACTGCGCGCGGGACCAGCAGCATGGCGGCGGCCATCGCTCTGTGACCTGACCTGGCCAGCCGACCTGACACGCGCCCCCGGGGCCTCACGCAGCACAGCAGAACGGTGAGCGGAGGCTGAACGGCCAGGGGCGGTCTGAGGCCCCAGCTGGCGGCGCTATATCGCCTCTCTGAGATCTTTTTCTCTATCTGTGTGACGCCTGGGCGGTTGTGTACCGGCTCTATGCTGTATGTGGGTGTGGGTGTGAAGGATGCAGCACTGGTTATGGTGGAACCTTAATGTGCTTTTGACGCGTTGTAACTAGGAGAGGTGTCACCATGTCTTCGACTTTCCAAGAAACAGTAAACTTTGTTGATATACTAAAAAATGGGTAAACCGGCTTTGCCGCTCACGTACGCACACGCACTGCGTCTTCAGTACACACTTCGCTCTCGGGCTGGTTAGCACTGTGGCTATGACGTTGTCAGGCTGGTATGCTGTGTGAGATGCATGACTGTATGCCGTAGTAGTGCTTCGTGATGACGTATTGTTATTGTTGTCACTCACGTGCTCATAGGTGGCGCGTCTGTTTAGACCGCACCGTTCCCCGTCCAGTGCCCATTCATTGATTAACGCCCATGGGATGGCACGTTACAGCGCCTGTGGCCTTGTTATGTACTCGTCGACCGTTCTGACGTCTGTGTGGTGGCCAACCCCTGTCCCAATGATGGGTTCATAATAGATTGTTAATTTTCTCCCCCAATGTTTTAAGTCTTTATGTTGTTGTTTTTCGTGAACTTGTCGAATATCTTCAACACTTCGAGTACACTTTGGTACTTTTGGCTTCATTATATTTCAATTTTCATAACCCATTTGTTTCAACTGAATTGTTAGCTGGGATGCGCGGCTTTGTTTGGCCTTGAGCACCCGATGAAGAACGGACGCAGTGTTATGTGCATTATGCCTGCATAGTGCATACCTACAATATGTATGTATTTAGTAAGTGATTTCCAGGGTCGAGACAGACATGCCCGACATCAGATTAAATTTATAATTCAACAAAGTTTCTTGTTACGTTCAATGCTCGTTCTAATCGTCTCCACTGCACAACTGATATTGCCAACTGCAATTGATTCCCGCGGATATATCACCGCAGGAATGTCGGAAGACAAATTGTATCACAGGGTTTTGGCTACTTGCGTGTTGTGTTATGTACCTATAAGTGGGAGGTCCAAACAGCCACAGGCACATTGTGGATGGATGCCGTGCATGTTTTGTCTGACCTAGTTTGCTAGTTAGTTATGCCTATTATCGTCACCGACCCAGACTGGCCAGGTTTGTTGCTTCGAACTTTGTTTTGTATGATAAAAATAATTACCATGTTTGTCAACATGCCGATTACCGACGATATTAAAAGTCGCTCTTAGAAGAGAATAGGGAACCAAGATAATAATAAACTAAGGCGCCATGTAATACAACAACGTCAAGAACACATTCAAATAAGGAAATAAAACAAACATTGAAAATTATTGGTGGTTAAACTACAAATGCAAATGAATTTCATGAAATGCTAGAGGCCGTACCCACGCTTACGTGTGTGGGGTCCGGGGTAAAACCGTCGCCATTCACTTATATAGCCGTTCATTTTTACTTAGCTTTTACTTTTATAATAGCTATAATTTTACGAATTTCTTGAAAACGGAGTTCCCTGCTGCACGCGCAACTGCACCCCAGCACCCCATTTCATGTGGCAATCGAAAATCCGCCTCGTTGACCTCTGTAGGTGCACCAAATTTGGTGTCTCTAGCGAAAATTTCCCGAAATTCAAGAGGACCCCCACGTTAAAAACAGTTTTACCCCCTAGCGGGGCAAAGTTGAACCCCCTCGGGGGTCGAACACTTTTTATTGGATGATGTGGCATGGTACGCGCACAATGACCTGCGAGTATCAAAGTGTGTTGCCTCCAACCGTGTGGCCGCTGGAGGCGATCATGTTGAGAGGGGTGCAAATTTTGGGCACGTGCACTGCACGTGACCTTGCCACCCCAGCACCCCATTTCAATGCGGCGCCGAAATACGCTCGTCGAAACTCTAATCGGTGCACCAAATTTGGTGTCTCTAGCGAAAATTTTCCCGAAATCAGAGGACCCCTACGCGAAAACAGTTTTAGCCCCTAGCGGCAAAAGTTGACCCCCCTCGGGGTCAAGCTCCATTATTGGATGATGTGGCCCGGTGCTGCGCACGTGACCTGCGAGTGTCAACTCTATGCCGCAAACAGTGTGATCTGTGGCGTCGCGCATGTTGTTTTTGCAGAGGCCCACGGGGCGGCACGTGCCACGTGCCACGTGGCGCTGATCGGCCGGCGACCGGCGCAATCGTCGTTCCCCCGCTTTGCCGCACCCGACGGTGAAGACGGCGAGTCGCTGCGCACCCTTGTCGCAGCGCTGTGACTGCAAGTCTGTAAACTCACAGACAGACAAACAAACAAACAGACAGACATACAAAGTCACTACAGATTGAGTCGCACCAGTGAAACCTTTGTTCCCAAAAACCGCTAACGCGCTTTTCTCTGGGAACAGACGGTTCGCAAATCTGCCTTTGCCTTTTTTTTTCTGCCGGTTCCCAATCTGCCTCCGGCAGCGTCGTGTGCGCTCGGTGCAGCCTCGACCGTTGCGCGCAGAGTGACGGAAATTTTCACCACACTAGGTGACATTTCCAAAACGCGGTTGCAGTGGTCCAGAAACGGGGTTCGCAGGGTGCGTGGCGAGCGCGTGGCACGAGCTGCAAAAACGGCGTTTTTCCCGTTGAACTCAGCACGCGGCCGAGTTTGAGGGCGGAAATGTGCAAATGCCGAAAACCGAGCGGCAGCGGAGCGCTTACGGAGCGATATCTCGGCTGAGTGTTTGTCACATCGTCATGCGACCGGCACAGAGGCGTGGCAGAGAATTGAAAAAGGGCTTCCGATTGGCAATGTCGTTCGGTGAGCGGCGCGTGGCAAGCGTGCAAAGCAAGCGGCGGTACCATTTTTAAATGACGGTTTGGTACGCTTTTACACGATCGATACCAGTGCTCGGAGATCGATACAGTGCTCGGACCTATGGCACTTGCACAGAGATGAAATCAACAATAACCATTTCCAGGCAAACATTACGGGTAACGGGCTACGGGGAACGGGCTACGGGGAACGCCTACGGGGAACGGGCTAAGGGAACGGGCTACGGGAAGGCTACGGGGAACGGGCTACGGGGAAGCGGGCTACGGGGAACGGGCTACGGGGAACGGGCTACGGGGAACGGGCTACGGGGAACGGGCTACGGGGAACGGGCTACGGGGAACGGGCTACGGGGGAACGGGCTACGGGGAACGGGCTACGGGGAACGGGCTACGGGGAAACGGGCCTACAGGGAACGGGGCTACGGGGAACGGGCTACGGGCTATGGGCTACGGTCTGTGGACTAGATGGGCTATATGCTACGGGCTATATGCTACGGGGAACGGGCTACGGGGAACGGGCTACGGGGAACGGGCTACGGGGAACGGGCTACGGGGAACGGGCTTATAGGCCACGGGCTATGGGCTACGGTCTGTTGGCTACGGGCAATGGGCTACGGGGAACGGGGACAGGGGAAAGGGCCTATGGGGAAGGGCTACGGGAAAGGGCTACGGGGAACGGGCTAAACGGGGAAACGGGCTTCGGGGAACGGTGCTACGGGGAAGGGCTACGGGGAACGGCTACGGGGACGGGCTAACGGGGAACGGGCCTTTCGGGGATTCGGCCTACGGGGAACGGGTTGACGGGGAACGGGCTACGGGGAACGGGCTACGGGGAAACGGGCTACGGGAAACGGGCTACGGGAACGGCTACGGGGAACCGGACTAACGGGAACGGGCTACGGGGAAGGCTAACGGGAACGGGTACGGGGAACGGGCTACGGGGAAAACGGGCTAACGGGGAACGGGCTACGGGGAACGGGCTACGGGGAACGGGCTACGGGGAACGGGCTACGGGGAACGGAAACAGGAATTGGGACTGGAATAGGGAATGGGACGGTTCAGGGCATGTGTGCTGGGCATGAGTGCTGGGTGAGCCTGCGGACCTCGCCTCATTGTTCCGCACCTACGCTGATGCGCGGCCCTGTGAGCGTGTCACGCGACAGGATCACTACTTGCGGCCGCCTGCTATGAGAACCGGCGGCCGGGCAAGCGTTCGTTTGCATACCATTGCGCATCGCTGCTGAAACGCCGTTGCCTGATGATGTCAGGGGGCTGGAACGACAGGTTTTTAAAGGGCGGTCGGTCTTTTCGTTCGGAATAATTGACTACGAATGTATGTGCGGTGTGTGTGTGTGTGTGTGTGTGTGTGTTGTGTGTGTGTTGTGTGTTGTGTGTGTGTGTGTGTGTGTGTGTGTGTGTGGTGTGTGTGTGTGTGTGTTGTGTTGTGTGTGTGGTGTGTGTACGTATGTGATAGTTTGCTTGGTTTTCCACTGTGACAACTTATGACTTCCCCACAGTTTATTTACCTGACCTATGACACGTAATAGCCCACACTGATCGTGGAGTGTTTTGTTGATGTCAATACTACATACAGGGACGGTTTCAGGGATGGATCAGGGACAGGTCAGGGCGGGTCAGGGAAGGGTCAAGGGACGGGTCAGGGATGGGTCAGGGATGAATAAGGGATGGATCAGGGATGTGTCAGGGACAAGTCAGGAACGGGTCTAGGACAGCCCAGGGACGGGTCAGGAACGGGTCAGGAACGGGTAAGGGACATGTCAGCAACGAGTCAGAAACGGGTTAGGGACGGGTCAGGGACGGGTATGGGACGGGTGTGGGACGGGTCAGGAACGGGTCAGGGATGGGTCAGAAACGGGTCAGAAACGGGTCGGGAACGGGTCAGGTTTGACAAGTAAAACTCTCGCTTCTAAATGTTGTCAAACGACAAGAACTGCTTGATTGGGTCGTGGGGTCAGGGCATGCAAAATATGCTATGCTCAACCTCGAACCTTCGGTCTGACCTCGGTTATTCATTCATTCAAATTATTTTGACTAAATGAGCATATATATCAATAAATTACTCGATTTGCATTTGGAAAGCAAAGCGAGCGCCAAAAGCTCTCTTTGGCAAACTATTCCTGCACGATATCCTTGACACTGATTTAGTGAGTCAAAATATTCGGAAAATTAAAACAATACACGGGGCAAATCAAAAGTTTATTTTTTACCGAGGTCTTTGTTGGATTTTCTGCCCAAGACCGAAGGTCGAGGGCGGAAAATCCAACAACGACCGAGAACCTATACACATTACTTAGGCCTGAGTGTGATATTCATTTTGTCAAATTGTAGCCTTCGTTTGGGAAAGTATGCAATAAAATATTGGTAAAGTGTAAATGCTCAGCAGGATGAAAGCTTTGGCCAATTTACTTAGCATTGATTCTCTGTTAGTTGTACACCTTCCACCATACGCTCGAGCTTTTGCTAAAAATTTAGACATGTGAGAAATTGATTTATATTTAAGTAAATATGCTTAGACATATGATGCTTAGACATATGATCAATTGTTATATTATAATTATGTATAAATAGATTGACTCGCTCAGCGAAGCGAGCGCCAAAGGCGCTTGTCTACATAGTACTAAAGGAACAGATCCGTCTGTCTGTATGGTCTGTCCGCCACCTCTTGGCAGCGTCGTTGTGCGCTCGCGTGCAGCCTCGACCGTTGCGCGCAGAGGAACGAAATTTTCCACACGATGGGCGCATTTCAAAACCGGCAGTGTCCAGAAACGGGGTTTCGCAGAGCGCACGGCGAAGCGCGTGGCACGGCCTGCAAAACGACGTTTTCCCCCGTGACTCAACACGCGGGCCGAGTTTGGAGCGGAAATGCGCAGAATGCCGGAAAATCGAGCAGCACAGACGCGCTTACCGGAGCGATTAATCTCTTGCGAGTGTGCGTCACAATCGGCATGCGACTGGCAACAGGCGTGTAGAGAAATGAAAGGGCTTCCGATTGCAATTCGCCCCTGCGAGCGGCGCGAAAACTGTTTTTGGTATATTTTGATGATGACCTTGGTCGGAAATCATTAATAACTATCAATTACATTTTTCTACTTTGGTGTGGTTTTATATTGTAAGGAGGCCATCAAAAAGATAAATATATTCATATTCAATATAAATGCCTTACATACAACAAGTGCTAAAATATTAACATCAATTGAACCAAAATAGTGGCCGTCGCCCAGCACTTGTCAGAATACAAGACACCCATGAAGCTCGCAAGTATCTCCTTAAGGATAAAATTTTATCTTATCTTGCCGTAAATGTCAAGGGTCATGCCAAGCTTTACCGACTCAACGCCACCGTGCTGTAACCGAAGATCTTTAGAGGAAACTCCCACAATTCTAAGGAAATGTGCAGATTTTCGAAGAAACTTTCTGAATGAATCATTCGGGAATGCATTTCGAACTAAGGCTTTTCTTGAACGCTGTCAAATGAGAGATCACCTGGATTTGAATCAATATAGTCAGCGATTATACTTATGGGTTAAAAAAGCATGCAAAGACCTGTTTGAGGACACTTTAACTGCTGGAAGACAGCGTCTGAAGAAGAAGTTTGACCGTCTCATCGCACAACAACTTGACTACAATCGCAAAAACGTGAACACAACTAACGGCGCCACGCGGCTAGAACAGGACCACGGGAAAGTCACAGTAGAACGGGATCGCGTGAACAATTTATCGTCTCAACCAATGTCTTGTAATATGATGACTTTACTGTCAAAGGGCCGATATGCTTTAACACCAATAATCAATAACGCTTGCTGTTTGAATGTTTTTGAAACAGGTATTGAACGTTTTGCAATATGTAAGCCGTGGAAGGATTTTGTTAATGCAGAAGCGAACAGCAACTTAGTCACAAACCTCAACCCTGCTACGTGACAGATCACCGTCAACAGTTACCCCTCAAGGAGCAACCTTACCTGGCCCATACTACCCGCAGAGGAGCAGAGCCACAGAGATCTTCAGACACCGAAGAGCGTCGCCTTCCAAAGCGGTGACCAGCGGGATGCATCACGAGGAGCTGCACCTCGCCCGTTGTACTAGGGGCCGAAGCCGAATAGAATCAGACGCCGTGGCTCTGGAACCGACACGATAGCTCACAAAGGTGACTGTGAGTGAAAACGGGTGCAGAGAGCTTCAGCCTTCAGAGTCACAGCGCGATGCCGAGACCCGAGAACAGACCTCAAAGACCGACCCACCCCGTTTGGCAACAAGATCCGTCCGAGTTTCCCCAGACGCGGTCAGAAACAGCCACCAAGAAGCTCCACGGACGGAAAACTAAACTGCAACACTTGAAAAGCAGATAATTCAACTGTGTATATACGAACAGCATGCCACCGAAATGGGGAGCACCACTAAAGAAAGAACGGCAAGAGCTCCGGTCATTAAAGAGAACAATCTTTGATCTCAAGCCTAGTGGATAAATGCAAGGGCCTTGTCATTCTAGATAAATTAAGAGTATGTGGAATAAAAGCTAAGGGCATTTTGCAAAAGACAATAACTTATGTACAATTGGACCCGAACCCTACCGCCAGAATAAAGCGCAAAAACAAAGCAAGTGTTTCGACAAATATGCCGAGATAAACTTCCTGAAAATCTCTTAAAAGACTTGACGCCGATACATTATCGGACACCTGTACTATATGGCCTACCAAGGACCATAAAGAAGGCGTACCTTTACGGCCGATTGTTTCAGCATGCGGTGGTCCAACTGAGAAAACGTCTTGGCTCCTGGAAAAAAATACTTACGCAGCTATAAGCTTTTAAACCTGCACACTTAAAAAACACGGACGACTACCTCAACCGACTGAAAGCACAGTACACAGATCATCAGCTGCCCAGGAACGCCATAGTCTTCAGTATGGATGTCGTCAATTTGTATGGCAGCATTCCAGTTGACGAAGCTGTGGAAGCCGTCAGAGATCTGACTCAAGAGCATAGAGACGACAATCGATCTATTTGATCTATCACCGGCAACGTATCGCTCATTATTGTCCCACTGCCTGGGCCAATTAATTGTTTCCGCTTCGAGGATCCCATACAAGCAACGCGCTAGTCATAGCTATGGCTGCAAGGGAGCTCCACCAGTGGCGATTAATATTTTATGCACAAGTATAGAACAGATCTGCCCTCCCAGGAATGCGCCCTAAAAGCCGGAATGTTATGCAAGATCATAGACGATACGATCGGGGTGTGGATTCACTTCGCAATCAAAGATCTGCGGACTTCTTCCGCTACATGAACTCTCTCCTCCAGCATAAAGTTCACTATAGAAGACTCGCATGCATCTGGTAGCATCCCGTTCCTTGATACTCTGACCGTTCCTTGATCTGTTGACAAGGACAGCAAGTACTCAACTGAGCTATACATCAAGCCAAGTCATTCAGGAGTCATCACTTCAATTATCTTCATCTCAGCGGATGGCAACCAAGAAGGACAGTCATTCGCAATGAATTTAAACGCGCCCAAAGACTCTCTCAACCAACGAGAAGGCCAAATCCCGATCATGTTGACAAAATCAAACGTATTCGAAAAGAACGGGGTACCCAAAAAACAAATGAATCGAGGCATTAGATCGGGAAGTTTCAGGCCAGCATCAACTCAGCTGTCCAGCAGCGACATCACCATCATCCAGTCAAGGCGTCACTCAGTCTCAACAACAGCAGGCCACGACAGGACCCGATGGATGACCTCTCTTTATCATACGTAGATGAGACTCTGTGTGCTTAAATCAACAGTATCACCAATAAATCTAGGCATGGACATAAAAAGTGGCCGTGTGGAAAAGTAAAGACACCCTGAAAACACATGGGTCCAATCTGATTATGTTCTCAACCAGAATGCCTTCAGGCAGACGTATATGTAATGCATGCGTTTCAGGCGTAAAGGGAGGTGCACTAATGTCTGGGGGTGGTTTTACTTGCGTTACATGCACCTGTGTACATCCGAAAAGTGATCGTGTGACCTATATTTGGCGAATGTAAGAAGACCCTATCAGGCTGCGGTTCAATGAACATGATTTTAGATGCTAAAAATTTATTTCAACTGACACTCCATTTTTGGATAGATCATTTCAGAGCAGGTTCATGCCGGGTGAAACTTTACCTGGGCATCCTTTATCAGTCAAAATATACATAGGGCAAAAGATCATCGAACCGCAAAATAATGGAATCTCTTTACATTCGCCAGCTAAAAACCAGCCACTGAACAGGAATGTTTCGTCTTGGTTTATCCTTTCAGGCCCTAGGTATTTTGATATGTACGAAGGAAAATGATATACTATCGATTCTGATTGTTATCGTCCCGTTTAAAAATATGTTTATCTCGGGTTCAGACGGATCTAATATGTGGATGGTATTCACGTGAAATTAGTGGAAATTATTTGAATTTACGTAGACAATTGCGAAGCTTTCATGTCCGCCGTCTGTGAAAAAAAAATGTTTTTTGGTATATTTGATAATGACCTGTTGGTCGAAATCATTAATTAATACATCAATTATTTTCTACTTTGTGCTTTTATACTTGTAAGGAGGCATCAAAAAGATATATCAGATGCTTCTATATTCTTGAAAGGTATGCCATTGGATCAGGCTGATTATTTTCAGAATCATGTTTTTTAGCTCATTCTGAATGACCTAGTGCAATTGTTTCTAAACAGATCTCTACAAGCGTCATCTGAGGTCAATTCTGATGGTCATCAGCATGATTTGTTATTACTTCTGATATAATGCAGATTAGAGACGAGTGGATGACACCACTGTATTTGTATCGTCTGTCCGCGTCGCCCCATATGCAACATGACCTATATGGGTCACAAAATGACCTTGACCTGAGGTCAATTTTGAAGTTTTGACCTTTACGAGGTCATTCATGTTTATTTTTTCAAAGCTTCTTGACGAGAGGAACACGATAGTGTTTAAAACGATTTGTGTGTCATTTTTAGAAAAATGGCTATTCAGGAAAAACAATATTTACCAAAAAACTGCATTTTTGCATTTTGATGACCCTCAGGAAGCCTTAAACTTATTGATCTGAGCCAAATATAAGGACCTAGATTGCGATTGCAATTTTAAATAGCTATCTAACGCTTCTTTACTTGTTTCTACTAGGCTATCACAGTTTCCGAGATATTTGGGATACTGGAGCTATGTCCTTTAATCTGGAAAAATTGAGAAAATTGACCTTTGATGAACCTCTGAGTGACTCTGAATATTGACCTTTGATACAAATGCCATTGAAATAGTTTCCAAAATCCCTTTTGACGAGCCTGCGAACGGTTATTTTTGGTTTATGCCTAGGTCCCATAGGAGCCGAGTTGAGAAGGGGGTGGTCGAACCCCCCCCCCCTCGGCCCCGAGGAAGGTGGCGCCGAGCACCGGCCCGGCGCAGGTTAATGCAGGAGATGCAGGTATATTTTGATAGCTTTATCGCATTTTAGTCATAATTAAGGTTTGAATTGAAATTATGAACCATCAAATCAAATAACTTGATTTTGAAATATGACCTGACCGTGACACGACATATGACCAAACTTTAAAAAATCGGTAAGCAAGAGATTTGTCCCATTCAAAGCTTTCGATCGCCGCTTTGCGCGTCTCGCTGCGGTCATTGGTTCGGAAGATACTAGGGGAGGGGTAAAATTTCCCCTACGCTGCCGTGCGTTCGGCTGGAGACCCTACTCGGCGCGGGTTAAAACACCACACAAACGCCATATTTTGAGGAAATTAAAATCAAAGAACGTAAAAAGATAGGAAATAATAAGGGAAATACAAGTTTGTCTTCGATGTTTGACAATTTGGCTTTATGACAAGCCCCATACGGGGAAAATGACCAAAAAACAAATTTGTAAAAGATAATAAAATAATGGAATGTATATGTGAGAGAAACTCATATGGGCGAATACCATACCAAATTGTAAAATGTTATAAATTTTTACTGACTTATGGATACATATAAAGTATGGGTAAATATGACATCATGATTTACCCATTCTTTATAGGTCACAAATCAGTCTAAAATATATCATTTTAAAATTTGGTATGGTAGTTGCCCATATTAGGTGCTCTCGTATATTTTATGTTTTTTGTAAAATCTGTAGTCCATACACCTAGCTCTCGCAAAACCTCGTACAAATCATGGCAAACGATCGTTTATTTATAGATATAGTCACTTGTACAACAGTGCGTGTGTTCATATGTCACATGTGTGATGTTAGAACAGTCAATGTCAGGCCTATCAAATCATTCGCGAGAAAAGTTGCGCAGAATTCTGAGCGTCATTGGTGATAGTGAAGAACCATACTCTCTTACCAGTCATTTTATGTTTTTTTAGCGCTACTTCTTTGATCCTTTTGTTTTTAGATTTACTCTAATCTTTAGATTTGTTTTTAGATAGTAATGTCTTACATTACTCACATTACCTAGCTGAGAGGCGGCACCTGGCTGAAGGGGCAACACCTTTCTGAAGGGGCGACATCTTTTTGAATGGGCGGCACCTGGCTGAAGTGGCGGCACCCGGCTGAAAGGGCAGCATCTTCTGAGGGGCGGCACCTGTGAAGGGGCGCCCCCGGTGAGGGGCGGGACTTTTTGAGGGCCAAACCAAACCTGTTTGAAGAGCGGCATCTTTCTGACGGGGCGGCACCTGGTTGAAGGGGCGGTCCCTGGTTGAGGGGGGATCTTTTTGGGGGTTGGGATCTTTTTGAGGGGCAACAGCTGGCTGAAAAGCGGCGTCTTTCTGAAAGGCGGCACCTGGATGAAGGGGGCGGCACCCTTCTGAAAGGGCGGCACGTGGATGAAAGGGCGACACTTTTCTGACGAGGCGGCACCTGGCTGAAGTTGCGGCTCCCGGCTGAAGGGGCAGCATCTCCTGCGGGGCGGCACCTGGCTGAAGGGGCGGCCCCCGGTTGAGGGGCGGGATCTTTTTGAGGGGCAACACTTGGCTGAAAAGCGGCGTCTTTCTGAAGGGCGTCTCCTGGATTAAGGGGGCGACACACTTCTGAAAGGGCGGCACGTTGATGAAGGGGCGACACTTTTCTGAAGAGGCGGCACCTGGCTGAAGTGGCGGCACCCGGCTGAAGGGGCAGCATCTCCTGAGGGGTGGCACCTGGCTGAAGGGGCGGCACCCGGCTGAAGGGCGGCATATTGTTGAGGGGCAACACCTGACTGAAGGGCGTTACCCGGCTGAAGGGTTATCCCTGACTAAAGGGGCGACACCTGGCTTAAAGGGCCGGCATCTTTTGAGGGACGGCACCTGTTTTGGGTAACGTCCGGTCAGTGGCGGCACCTGGGTATGGGACGGTGCCTCGTCGGGGGCGGCACCTAGGCGGGAGCGGCACGTTGGGACGTCGAAAAAACTACTCCGACTAGTCGGAATAGTCTGTTAGGCGTCGAAGCCCCTGAATTAAGGTCATCTCAGGTCAGGTCACAAGTCGATGTCAAGTGACCTTACCTTCAAAAATGTTTGCGTTCGTGCCAAAGCCACAGTATTTTACAAAAAAGTTTTGAAACTTGAAGGATTTCATAAGAATATCAGTACCTACCATTTGTTTATCTTGGATTTTTGTATCGGTGACCAAAGGTCAGGTCAACTTCCTGATCTCCTCATTATAAGTGAATGGGAAAATAAACAAATGCTTCCTTTTCAGAAAATATGCATTGCATCAGGCAAAATATTTTAGAATCATGCTATTTTAGCTCATTCTAGATGATCAAGGTGCAATTGTTGCTCAGTGACTTCTACAAGGCCATCCGAGGTCATCTGAGGTCATTAGCAATGATTTGCTAATACCTCTTGATAGAAAAGAGATAGACGATGAGTTGACACCACTGAGTCGTGTCGTCTGGCTGCGTTGCCTCATATGCAACATGACCGACCTGGGTCACCAAATGACCTTTGACCTGAGGTCAAATTTTTGAAGTTGACCTTGCCAGGTCACCGTGTATATGTTTCAAAGCGCCTCCAATGAGGACCAAACACGATGGCATCAAATCGATTTCCTTATCTTTTTTAGGTGACATGCTATTCACGAAAAACTGTTTTGCTAAAAATAGTATTTTTAACATTTCATGACCTCCGGAGCCTAAACTATTGATCTGAGCTCAATTTTGAGGCTAGTATGCGATTGCAAATTTATATAGCCATCGATTGCTTCTTAAATCGTTTGCTACTAGCTATCATAGTTTCCAAGATAATCGGGGGTTTCTGGAAAAGAGTCCTTAAACCGGAAAATCTGACTTTTGGTGACCACTGCACAGTGTGGCCGAATGCCAGTTTAGCCTGAATTTATTCAAAAACCGGATTTCTGAATTGATGCCTACGATGTCACTTATTAGATGGGAAAATGTCCAAAGTGTATCGTTAGACGTATCATTTTGGCCTATCTTAACGTTTTAGGGCTATAATAATTGTTCTAAGTGCACACACACACACTAGTTCCTCAAAACGCGCTGTGTAGCGAAAAAAAAGTTCCCTGTTTTCAACGCGGCTAGGCGCTGTGCTCCTGGATAATAATTTGGAAAAACGAGGCACCAACAGATGCAGAAACTCATTAAGAATCTATTGAAGCTGTTATAATGCGTTTTCTGTGAGTAAATTTGGAATTATACTTGCTTAAATAGGACCTCTTCACATATGACGCTTTCAGAAAAGTACTTTGCAAAGAAATATAAAAACAAAACGAGACTCAAAAGGCCTCAAGAAAAAAATACTACGGCTGAGTTCAGCGTACTTTTCTGCATAGGGGCGAACAATAGTTGCCTGCCCCAACCTGCCTCCCCGCCGCTCATTCAGCTCTGAACTTGTCGCGACGGCCTGGCTGGCGTGACCCGACCCAGCTTGGGGCGGCGCCGCAGGCTCGGGCCTGCCACACGAAAGGTCAGATTACAATTTACAAACGAAGGCCTTTGCTTGTTACGTCAATGGATGCAGCTACCAATAGCTTTGATTGT
>VOPJ01000115.1:106198-146744 GCA_014673585.1 Semibalanus balanoides
ATGGATGGCCCTGACCAGCGGACCTGCGTGCCAATTTTCGTGCGCCTAGCTGAAACCGTCATCGAGCTATTAGCGCATTTGTGGTATGACGTCCGTACGCACGGATGGACGGACGGACGGACGACTTATAATTAATAATATAGATGGAATATCTATCTATAGTATGGAAGTCTGTCAGTTCGTATTGACTAGGGTGAACTGAATCATCAAGTTTCGTCTCGCTAGCCATAAAATGTCTACATTGTTTGTGTTTACAATAGTGATAGTTCGTGTATTTTGGATGGATGCTGTTGATGTTAACGTGGCAAAATGTTTAGGTTCTGATGCTCGGACCAGGATTGGTTTCGATACCGCTGATTATGAGTAGTAATGCTGTAATGAGGCATTTTCCCAGAATCTCCCATTGACGTACTGTGATGTGTTTTGTTGTGGTGTTTTGCTGTGATGCTATAGTGTGTTGTGTGTGTACTGGGGATGTCAAGAGTTGTGTTGTGTTGTGTGCAACTACTGAAATGTAGGGTGAGTTGGTTACGCTGCAACTGTGTGAACGGAGCTGGAAAGGGAAGATGTCACACTCCACAGATCTGCACCGGCCTGCAAGGTAATGACCGACCATTAGCACAAGTCAAACGAACCGTGGTGGCCGGCTCGCACAGGAATATAATAAACGATGCAACAATGAATGTGGAGAGCAGTACAACTGACAACCTTGACGGTTTTGCTTAACTTAACGCTTAACAACAGGAGAGCAGCAGTACCTACAACTTTAACGAGTTATGCATTAACTATACGATAACAATGAACAATAAGTTACATCGTTGTGCAGTGAAACGTAGAACACGCGTCTGAGGGCTAGCCAGCGACACATCACATGTGGGGCGGTGTAGGCTACAAGAGCGTCAGTGTCTGTCGCTGTCCCAGTGGTCCCCCTTGTCTGTGTCAAACGCCTGTCCCAGTGGCTCCTCTCGCAAAACCAGCAGCATCACGACCCTCGCAGCAACGTGATGACATGTGACCCCACTGAGTGGAATGTGTCATTCTATTGGCAGAACATGTGATTATTTAGCACGTGATTGTGAAGAAAAATACGTGCTTTAATGAAATGTGAACATTTGTGGCGAATTGTTATGATCGACCTAACTTAAAACGATATCCAAAGTGTTTTTTTATTTGTTTAATCATGGAATGGTGTACTTAATGTTCAATTATCACTGGGATCTGTATTATGTATCGAGGTGTTAATGTTCCTGAAGAGTCAAAAAGAATGACGAAACGGTAAGATGTGCACTGTTATTATTCATCCAAAACATCCTACTTATGCTGAGTTTTGGTTCAATCCTGTCTCGACGCCACAACCATTGACAACAGACGCCTCGTCAGAAATCATCGAAAGCTGTCAAGAAAAGGTCACAACAATGAAGCCGCATTGTATTTAATGAACAATGTATATATTATATATATATATATATATATATATATATTATAATATAAATATATATGTGTGTGTGTGTGTGTGTGTGTGTGTGTGTGTGTGAGTGTGTGTGTGTGTGTGTGTGTGTGTGTGTGTGTAGGTAGGTCAAGCGAGTCCCTCACAAAGGCGTTAACAATGTTGGTAGGAATGGTACATTCCTATCTATGTATAATGTGAGTTCAATGTAGGTAGGGATGATTAATCCCTCGCCAATGTGGTTCCCAGTAGAGCGGGAAAATATCCACCAATCAGAAGCTAAGGTGACTGCTTCATGATGGTGGTGCCCGGTATATCGCTCCTGATTTGTTAGAATAGTAGCCAATCAGGAGTGGTATCGTTTGATCACCATGGCAACCATTATTGAGTGCTTATATTTGGAAAATGCAAGGAAGTCGTGAAATGAATGGACTGAGTGAACGTATGCCAAATGTTTTACTCATGAATATAACGTATTATGCGGTAACAGATTGAGGTTGAGAGTTTAAGATGAACGTCATACGCCCTTGTTTCACATCACGCTACCAGAAGAGACAAGAAGAGGACGTTTAGCAGCTATACGATAAACGCAAGGCTTACACATATATATATATATATATATATATATATATATATATATAATCTTGCTTTGCTTTCATTTAAATTTCCAAACATCAGGTTTGAACATCTAAAGAATCTTAAAAGAATGAATTATATATTCTGTGCCATCTAAATCTGAATCACCCAACTCTTGCTCGAACAAACTTAAACAATCAAAGAATCTTGAATGAATGATATTTTCCATTTCATCTAAATTTAATTCACACAATCTTGCTTGCACACATCAATATGACACTAAACAATACATGAGGAGATGAGAAACAAAAGACTTTTGACTTGCTTGCTGATACATGTTGATGAAGAAGATAACATTTGACTTTTGGCATAAGTGATAAATTACATGATTAAATGTCTAATTACAACGTCTAAACCGATCGCCCCCAGCCTAAAAAAGTGTAACATTTTTCATCGCTCCAATCTCAACAATCGCCTTGCGCGAGATCTGCAACAATGCTTCTCGCGCTGAGGTATAGGTATAGGGGGATAACGGTAAACATAGGGAAACAAATTCACATTACCGAATTATCGAAAAGCAAGAAATAATTATCAATTAGCCAGAAACGCAATAAATAAGATATAAAACGAAGTAGATCGGATACTTTTACGCCATGTCATGTTCACTTTATACTAACCAAAGAGCTGAGTCAGTTGAGCAACAAGGTAATTGAATTGATAGCTGAACAGTAATGGCTCAAGGTCACCACTCGGGAACGGCCACTAAAACGCTGCAATAAACTAAAAACACGAAGAGATACGAGAAAAGGGACGCAAAAGGAAAAACAGAAGACTCAAGGTGAAATAGGACAATAATAGCAATGATGATTTAAGAAAGGAAGACCAATGCAGACCGTAAAGCAAAAGAAATAACAGAGAGAACATTAAAACGCTGCCACAACCGATAACCAGAAGACGAGATGAAGGAAAACGTGAAGGAAAAACGTGAAAAAGGAGACAAAAAAAAACAGAGAAGACGATAAGAAAGACACAGAAGCACATCAGAAGGCCTACACCACACCCTCCCTAGAAAGAAAATAGCCGATGCATCACAAATTCATCAGAAAAGAAAAGACACAGCAAGGAAGGCAGGAAAAAAATGAAGCAAGAGAAAAACGAGTAAAGGTGACATGTAAGATGACAAAGAGTACCGTTTACACCGAGGAGACTAGAAAGGCATAGAAGTAAGCAAAACTCAGTGCGTAACGCGCTGTCAGTTGCGGATGGCCGATCCCGAACGCAAACTTTTTACATCACCTAGCTAGCCCGAAGGCGCGGTTCTATGGCCAAACAGGACAGTCATTATAAAAGCGATTAATGGGACTGTCCCACCTTCAAAAAATGTTTCAAATGTACGTCGTTTGTGGTGCAAAATATGAAGTGAATGATGCTGAACACGATTATGACATTTGTTTCTCACGAACAGTGCTCAATTTAATAAAAAATCGGTTTTAATATTTGGGCTGATGACGTGATATGAAGGAATTTTTGGGAAAAAATACAGCCTTCACGCTTTTATAAGTAGACTAGTGTATGGCTAATGTATGGCCAAAGGTAAAACAAGTCGACTGTTATCAACATTTAGCAAAGAGAGACTACGACATCGCTCAACGCCACACCATCAAATACAATTGGGTGAGCTACGATGTGAGAGGATTGCAATCACTCAGACTGAGATGAAATCGACCTCAGTGGTTGTTTTACTTATACATACATATTTCAATGCCAAGCACGCAAAATGGCTATCCTCAACTCAAATCTTATGTTAAAGGTGGGACAAGTCCCTTTAAGTGGACCCGAGCCATCAATCACTAAACTGCATCTTGTAAGGGGCAAAAAACTTAAATAAATTGTCCTAATCGGACGACCCGCTCGGTGCAGCAAGCACGCAATTCTCCAAGCGAAATCTAGCTCATTTACTTTCTGGTCATAGGCTCTCTTTTTGTGGGTGGCGGGGCGTGTTTTAAATGTAACGTTGAGATAATTAAAGCCCATGTTAAATTGGTTAGGGTTAAGGTTAGGTTTTAGGTTAGGTGTGTTAGGTAGGTGTGGTTAGGTTAGGTTGGGTTAGGTTAAAGTTGGGTTAGGTTAGGTTAGGTTAGGTTAGGTTAGGTTAGGTTAGGTTAAGGTTAGGTTGGTTAGGTTAGGTTAGATTAGGTTAAAAATGCCAGATGCTGTTGCTTTTCAATGGATTTTTCTTATCTCAACATTACATTTCAAAACACGCGGTAGCGGGCATCTGAACGCCGGAGGGCGAATTTGTGGAACAGTCACAGTGACTCACGAGGCCGGTCAAAATACTCGATAGTGATATTTATACAGCTATTGCTGCTTGCGGGATGCTCCAGCCCTGCCTCCGCAGGAAGCCTGGGCTCCCTAGCTAGCAACAGCTTGAACGGCGAGAAACCAGTAGTGTTACTCGCTTGAGCCAGGGGGCTACCGTCCGTTGCTTTTGCATTGGTCAACTTCCGAATCGCTCAGTACAGGGCTGTGACGTAATTGGGTGCCATCAGCATCTGATTGGCTCTCGCATTAGAGGTGCCACTTTTCTATCCCACTTACCCATCAGATGTGGTTAGTTGTATTAACAAAGTAATCTTGGTTAGTTGATAGCCACGTGGGTAGTAGTGGGTAGCACAACCGATCAATTGGATAAAGTAAGTAGTTGGCGGGTAGCAGAATTTTAATAAATGGAAAAATACAAAAATGCAAGTCAGGTGGGTAGCCACCAGCCTGGAAAGTGACACCTCTAGTTAACATGTGCCATGCTGATGGAGCTCTCGCATTTGCTTGTTTTTTGCCGAGGTAAGGGCAGTGGCAACGGAATAAAAGTGGCAGGGGGGGTCAGTTGCCCCCTCCCCACTTAGCCGAGGGACGCTTTGTGGCAGGGTCTGTTGGCCTGAGAGGGGCGCTTTGAACGCCCGTGAGAGGGGGCGGTCTGGCCGCCAGAGAGAGAGAGAGCTCTGACCTCCAGAGAGGGGGCTCTGGCCGCCAAAAGGGGCGCTCTGGCCGCCATAGGGGGTGAAAGGCTCTGGCGGCTGGTCGCCAGAAGGGGCGCTCTGACAGTCAGAGGGCGCGCTCTCAGGCTCTGGCCACCAGAGGAGGCGCTCTGGCTGCCAGAGGGGGCGCTCAGCCACCTATAAAGGGGGCGCTCTGGCCGTCAGAGGGGGCGCTCTGTCGCCTAAGGGAGCGCTCAGGCCTCCTGAGGCGGCGCTCTGGCCACTTGAGAGGGCGCCCAGGTCGCCCAAGGGGGCAATCTGGTTGCCTGAAGAGGCACTCTGGCCGCCTGAGGGACGCCAAGGGGCGCTCTGGCCACAGTATTCATAGCCTGGCGCACGCAGGGCAAGGTTCAAATGTGTCAGCCGATCCACCGAAGTTTATGAGGGGCCCGCATAAAAATAAACCGTATTCTGGCACATCCTGGCAAGGGCCCGCGGTCCTTTGACGGTCTGATCTGAGACGGGCTCAGTGCTGGCAAAAACGTGTCATTGGCCTACGGGATCAGGACAAAGGGCCCGGTCCTTGCATGTTCTTGATAAGCGGGCCTGTCTTAGGTCAGGTCTGATCGTGGCAGGGGCCCGGTACTGGGAAAGACGTGATATGGGGACCGGGCAGGACGAGAGCCCAGTCCTTTCAAATTATTGATACTGGCCGGTTCTTGGTGGGGGCTCGGTCTTGGTCAGGTCCGGTACAGGCAGGGGCACGGTGCTGGCAAAGGCGTGATAAGGGGCCCGGTTACAACAGGGCCCACTCCTTGCAAATCCGTGATACGGGTCCGTTACTGGTAGGGACCTGTCCCTGGTAGGAGCCCGTTTATGGTATTGGCCCGATCAAAACAGAGCCCGGGTGCTGTCAGAGGCGTGGATGGGCCCGGGCAGGGTAGAGGACGCGGTCAGCGAAACAGGACCCGGTCCTTGCAATTATTGATACTGGCAGTCCGTTCTTGGTAGGGGCTCCGCCTTGGTCATGCCCAGATCGAAGGGCAGGGGCCCGTGCTAACCAAAGGTGTGTTATGGGCCGCCCCGGTCAGGACGACAGCCTGGTCTACAGGGTCCGGGTTTCTCTGCAGTGTCTTGATCGGGTACGGGCTAAGCTTCTGGGGAAGGCCCGGTTTTGGTCAGGTCCGATTGGGCGAGGGTCCGAGTGCTGGCAAAGGCGTGATATGGGGTCCGGTCATGAAGGCAGTCCATACGTCACAGGGCCCTGCTCCTTTAAATTTTGTATAAGGGGCAGGTTACTGGCAGGGACCAATCATGGCAAGTGGGCCTGGCGGCGGATGGAGGTTGGACGTGGTTGATCCCAGCTTGTGAGCGCAATTCAGTATATTATACGGCTACGTTCGATAAGTGTTCCGGCAAGTAAGTCTTTTCAAACTAGTTTTGATGTTACAGGTGAAGCATCAGCAAACGTGCTACACCGTCTACAGCGCCCGCAAGATCTTGGCACCTGCGCAGGTCTTGTGAGGTCGGCGATGGGGAGTTGTAGGCACCAGTTGACGTCACGCTAATTGTTAAGCGCAGAATGCCCACTACAAAATCCGCCGTGACGGTTCTTACCTTTCTTATTACCGGCGCTTGCTTGAGCGTGATAGGCAAGCATTAGCATTAAGAAATGTGCTCGTCCCACGAATCGTGAGCGTCATCATCTAAACACTTGGATAACATTGCAAGGACCGTCCTATTCATTCTTTTCACGACTCTGTTTCCACTTGGGTGGGCGCTAGAAATCGTGGATCTTGCAATACCAAGCCGCTTACAAGTGTGCTCCAGGATCTCACTCACGAAGCATCCACCCTTATCGGAGTGTACCCTCACCGGGCACCCGAAGCGCGCTATGAACTGGTCAACAAAGACCTGGGCTACAGAAGCGGCCGACAAATCTTTTAAAGGGAATGTTTCGGCCCACTTCGTAAAAAAAAATCAATTACAACTAGCAAATGCTTGTTTCCAGACTGGGTTGCGGGAATGCCCGTAAGAATGTCCAGACCCACGACTTCGAAAGGTTGCGATGCATATAAGCGACCCATTGCGGCTCGGGGAGCTGGAACTGGGATGTTTCTACCTTCACAGCGGCGACACTCCCACAGCTTTCACCAAATATGTAGTCTAGCCTAAATGTACTTAGCTGAGTCTGTTTTGTCTTCTTATAATCTTGCTTTTCTTTTATTTAAATTTCCACACCTTAGGTTGGAACAACCAATGAATCTTGAAAGAATGAATTATATATTCTGTGCCATCTCAATATGAAACACCCAACTCTTGCTCGAACATACTTAACCCTCGCACCGACGGGGGGCGGATATCCGCCCCCCACAGGTTTTTCCGGACTAGCGGAAAAAAGGCGGCGCGTAGCGCGCCAAATTTTTCATAGCTGTTTGGGCATCAATTCCGCACACTTTCTTAATTTTTTGACTTCCTAACTTTCAAGTCACGCTTGGTCAGGCACATTAAATGACTTGACCTCAATCACGTTTTTTAAGTTTTGACATCTTGCCGAAGCCACAGAAGTAAAACCCCTAAAACAGTTTAAAACTCACACTTGTATGATAAGCCTTGGAATCTACAGTTTGTATATCTCGATTTTTATATCGTGACCTGAGGTCATGTCAATTTTTGAGACTCCCGTTATAAGTATATGGGAGAAAATTTAAATGCCGCACCGAATCGAATCAAAACCTGTCTAAATGTTGGTCAGTTTCCATCTTTCACTATTTCTGAAGCAGAGCAGAAGAATGCATCTGTACTTCTTCCGTGACCTTGTTAAGGTCAAACTCAAATATTGCCGCAAACATTTTGTTAATTTCTAATATGTAAAGAACCACTAATTTCAAACTAAATTCGTAATAAACTGTAATACAATATATGTGATTACAATATTATACCAATGATCCAAAAATTATTAAAACACTTTCCCTCCAGGAATATATAAAACTTAGACACTTTAACGTAAAATAAGCAACATACATATGCCATAAACGAAACATAATCTTGAAATAAAACATGGTAAATCCAGGTAAAAAAGAATTTCATACTTATCAATGGTCTCAGGAACGAGGTGTTCTTATATTGGTTCTATACCCAATATAATACCTACTCTCTTGTAGTGCAGCCATTCATTTTTATGTGTATTTCTATACGCAAAAAGCCACCCCTACTAACCGCGCTGAAACCTGGATGAGACCAACAGCAACAAGCCTTGCTTCAGCTGCGGGGTACCGGTTCCCAGCAGACCCACGCTTGCTTTCGACCAGACCTGCCTTCCCCATCCCCGTATGAACTGATAGTGTATGCTGCCTCGCGTGCCTGCAAACCTTTCTTGATGTAACAAGAATCGGGCAGCCAGACAGCCCGAGCACACCACTTGCATCCTACTAATTTGTTTATGTATGGAATGAGAAAATGCCATATCCAGTACACTAAGTGGGGGAGACCTGCTGATTCAGCAACGGACCTACTTTCTGCCCTTTTTATTTTGACATACACCTAACACCTACGTCCTCTTCATTGGCTGTTTTATGTTGCTTCCATTTCTTAGCTGGAGTTGCGCGAACATTTTTCTTTTGTTCTCTGGTGTTAACGCTTTAAGGTGATTGTGCGTCGTTTGGATAGAAAGCTCAGGCCCTCCTGGCCACCTATTTCCATGGGTGCCGCTTAATATTATTTTTTAAATACAAGTGTGCCAAAAGCGGACCACGTTTTCATATGGTTATTTGTACAATAACTCATGTTCTACTAAATTAGTACTGTGGTTTTCACCATTCTGCTTTCTCTTTTAACCTCCATCGATGCTACAGTACATTGACTTGACCTTGATATGACCTCAGTTCAGTCAGGTCAAAGTTTTGTAGTTTGACCTACCTATCATACATATTGTTCGATGCCGCCGTGCATGTGATAAACACGATGGCGGTGAATATGACTGGCTTACCTTTAAAACTTAAGAATTTATTAACAGAAAAACTTTTTCATAAAATTAAGCATTTCCTTCGCTGACCTCTGAAGCCTAAATTAAACCCATCTCAAATCTGAGACTGTAGCCCGAAAGAGTGTTTCAGAGCGATTGCAGTAGTTTTTTCGGATTGCTCCTACTATGTTAGTACTGAGCTAGCCCGGATTATGTGAAACAGTGCTCAAATTACTCGAAATAGGGAAAATTTGACCTTTTTTTAGCCCTCTGGGACTCCAAATATTGACCTGATAAAAAAATATCTAATTATTTTTGCTAGTACTCTCACAGCACCTCACCCGTTTTCCGCTTCTCGCTGCGGCAGTTTTCGAATCTCCGGGGGGCCGGTTATCCGCCCCCCCTCCGTTCGTTCGAATTGGCTCAGACCCCCGTCGGTGCGAGGGTTAAACAACCAAAGTATCTTGAATGAATGATATTTTTCATTACATCTAAAATTAATTCACACAATCATGCTTGCACATATCAATATGACAGTAAACAATACATGAGGAGATGAGAAACGAAAGACTTTTGACTTGCTTGCTGATACATGTTGATGAAGCAGATAACATTTGACTTTTGCATTAAGTGATAAATGACCTGGTTAAATCTCTAATTACAACGTCTAAACCGATCGCCCCCAGCCTAAAAAAGTGTAACATTTTCATCGCACCAATCTCAACAATCGCCTTGCGCGAGATCTGCAACAATGCTTCTCGCGCTGTGGTATAGGTATATGGCTAGTCATTACTAAAGGAATAATGGTAAACATAGGCAAAAAATTAACATTACTGAAAAGCAAGAAAGAAATTATAAATTAGCCAGAAACGCAATAAATAAGATATATAACGAAGTAGATGGGATACTTTTACGCCATGTCATGTTCACTTTATACTAACCAAAGAGCTGAGTCAGCTGAACAGCAAGATCATTGAATTGATAGCTGAACAGTAATGGCTCAAAGGTCACCACTCGGGAACGGCCACTAAAACGCTGCAATAAACTAAAGACACGAAGAGATACGAGAAAAGGGACGCGAAAGGAAAAACAGAAGACACTAGGTGAAATAGGACAATAATAGCAATGATGATATAAGAAAGGAAGACCAATGCAGACCGTAAAGCAAAAGAAATAACAGAGAGAACATTAAAGCGCTGTCACAACCGATAACCAGAAGACGAGATGAAGGAAAAACATAAAGGAAAAACGGGAAAAAGGAGACATAACACACATAGAAGCGATAAGAAAGACCGAAGCACATCAAAAGGCCTATATATATAATATATATATATATATATATATATAATATTTATATATATATATATATTAATGATATTATTATATATATATGTAATATTTATATTATTTATAATTATAATAATATATTTATAAATATATATATATAATATTATATATAAAGCCGTTTTCACGATGGATTATTTTGCGCGAAAGATTTTAAAAACATCTTGAGATGTTTGAATGTTTAGTATGAAAGTTTTAGCATACGATATATTCAAGAAAAAATAAGTTACTTGATTTAGGCGATATTTCATATTCACGTTTGGAACTGAAATGAGATCTTTACAATTATGATACAAAATTGTTCGTTTCTAAAGAACATTGCGTCTAAGAGTCCGTTGTTCGTAAGGCATTATCGACATATTAGTTATTCAAATATCTGGCAGATGGTAGCGTCCAGGTAGCGGTCGCCGATAAGGCACTTAGGCAGTGTCCTAACCAAATTTCAGACCCTATTCTCGCACTGCTTTGCAAAAGTTTCGTTGTCTAATGCATACATGTTTTTGTGTTCAATGCGTCAAATTGGTAATGCTACTATGCAAGTAAAGACTGCGTACTAAGATTTGCTCATTAATGCTTTTATACTGTTCTAATTTACATGTTCGGTGTTGGTTTTCCGTATAACAAGGCTACCGAGAGAGATAACTTGGGCACTTAGGCCCGCTGACCCAGCTATAGCCAAAAATCTTTGGCTGAAAGGTCTTTGGCTAGGTCCAGTACATAGCAATAGTTTTGGCCCTTTACACGATGGTAGCCAATCTGCCTTTGTGGGCGTCCTCTATAGCGAAAGCTGGTAATAAACGTACATTATATGTAGGTAGCGCCACGTCAAAGACAATATTTCGTTACTGAATTTACTACTCTACTTCTAATTACTCGATAGTCGAATAGGTGGCTATTGCTTGCTATTGGCGAATGTTGATCCGACATTGGCAATGTCATGAAGATAGGGATTGCCCGGAAGCGTTGCCTAACCAGCCACGGAAGGCTGGCGCCGCCACTGGTAGCGTCATGGATCACAGGTCTGCCTTCGCATGGCGCAATAATGCGCTAGAAACGATTCACTGCAGGCGAGTCCATTATGAGCAAGGGGAGTTCGCTTTGTTGAGCGACCAATAGCGTGCCCGAGACCCATATGTTTCAAGATGTTCTGAAAAGAATCAGTAGGTGAAGATCTGGATGCTAACATCACAGCTAACCTATACATAGTTATCTTGCTAGTTACCACCAAACCGCAATTTTGTAACATACTATATTCTTACCAACATATTACAAAATACTGAGAGACATTTCAAGACAAAATCGCTTGCAAAAGTTGCTTAGTTCGGAGAGAATCAAGTTTTACTAAAAATCTTGCATATCAAACATTAAAAACATTTAAGATGCTTTTTAAAATTTCGCGCAAAATAAGTATCGTGAAAACGGCTATTATACATAAATATAATATATAATTATTATAATATATTAATAATTATAAAATAATAACACTCTGCAGCTATATTCTATAGCTAGAGGCCGAACCCACGCTTACGTGTGTGGGTCCGGGGCAAAACCGTCGCCATTCACTTATATAGCCTATTTAACTATATAGCTTATAGATCTATATAGCTATAATTAACGAATTTCTTCCGAACGGAGGCTCCCTACTGCACGCGCAGCCTGCACCCCAGCACCCCCATTCATGCAGCACAAAAATACGCTCGCCGAGCTCTGCCGGTGCACCAAATTTGATGTCTCTAGCGAAAAATTTCCCAAAATCAGAAGACGCCACGTGAAAACAGTTTTACCCCCTAGCGGACAAAGTTGACCCCCCTCGGGTCGAACTTTATTATTGGATGATGTGGCATGGTACCGCGCACATGACCTGCGAGTATCAAGTGTGTGTCGCCAACCGTGTGGCCGCTGGAGGCGATCATGTTGAGAGGGGTGCAAATATTTGACACGTGCACTGCACGTGCACCCTGCATCTCAGCACCCCAATTCATGCGGCGCCGAAATACGCTCGTCAAACTCTATCGGTGCACAAAAATTTTGCGTCTCTAGCGGAAAATTTCCCGAAATCAGAGGACCCCTACGCGAAAACAGCTTTACCCCCTAGCGGGCAGAGTTGACTCCCCTCGGGGCCGAACTCTTCTATTGGATGATGTGGCATGGTACCGCACATGTGACCTGCGAGTATCAAGTGTGTGCCGCCAACCGTGTGGCCGCTGGAGGCAATCATGTTGAGAGGGGTGAAATATTTGATGTGCACTGCACGTGACCCTCACCCAGCACGACGAGTCAGCGGACAGAATACGCATTGTCGAACTCTATCGGTGCACCAAATTGGTGTCTCTAGCAACATTTTCGAAATCAGAAGGAACCTACGTAAAAATTTTACGCCCCTAGCGCGGGAAAAGTTGACCCCTCGGGTGAGCTTATTATTGGATGATGTGGGCTACGGTGCAGGCACGTGACTGGAGTGTCAACTCGATGCCGCAAACAGTGTGACCTGTGGCGTCGCGCATGATGTTTTGGCAGAGGCCCACGGGGCGGCACGTGGCACGTGCCACGTGGCGCCGATCGGCCGGCGACCGGGGCCATCGCCTTTTCCCCGCTTCGCCGCACCCGACGGTGAAGACGGCGAGTCGCGGCGCCGTTTCGTCGCTGCGCTGTGACTGCAACCCACGCTTACGTTTGTGGGTCCGGGGCAAAACCGTCACCATTCACTTATATAGCCATAACTTCTATACAGCTATTACATCTATATAGCTATAATTAGCGTATTTCTTCAGAACGGATGTTTCTTACTGCACGTGCACCCTGCACCCCTGCACCCCAATTCATGCGGCACCGAAATACGTTCGTCGAGCTCAATCGGTGCACCAAGTTTAATGTCTCTGGCGAAAAAATTCCCGAAATTCTCGTTTGAAAAAATGATAAACGCCCTGCCTGGTCTTCCCCTGCGTGAGAACGTGCGTTTTGATAGTGTGAAGTGCGGCATTGTCTCAATTTGTCAACGTCATTTCTATTACTTAGATCCATCAAGTGTTCTCTCCAATTTTGTATCGTAGCGATCTTTCAGTGCTAAAAAACTTTNGAGGGCGAGAGGGCGAGAGAGCGAGAGAGCGAAAGAGCGAGAGAGCGAGAGCGAGAGCGAGGCATTTTCATGGCTAGTTTTGATGTAGAAAGCCTTTTTACAAATATTCCCTTCAAGAAACTATTGACATCTGCATTCAATCTCTGTTTGCTACAGCTACTGAAGTTCTTGGAATAAAATCAACATATTTCAGATCTCTTCTTGAACTTGCTGTAATGAACTCCTTTTTATTTTCAATGAAAAGTTCTATCGACAAAAAGAAGGAGTGGGTATGGGACTTCCACTAGGGCCCACGTTTGCGAACATTTTCATATGTCATTACGAAAAACTCTGACTTTCCTCTTGTCCACCTGACTTTGCGACTGTTTTTTATCGCAGATACGTTGATGACTGTTTCCTTCTTTTCAATGACCGATCTCATGCGGATTTATTTCTTAACTTTCCTAATAGTAAGCATCAGAACATAAATTTCACTATGGAAAAAGAGTCGAATGGTAAACTTCCTTTTTTAGATGTTCTAGTCTGCAAGGAGGGTGCACACATCAGTTTACAGAAAACCTTATTTTTCCGACTTAGGTACCAGCGTCTTCAGCTTCATTTCCAGGTCTTTTAAGTTTTGCGCCATCTCGTCTGCCATTTTTAGAGCGTATCACCTCAGCTCTACTTATTCTTATCTTCATTCTGAACTGAGTCACAAAAGTTTTTTTTTTTTTTTAGAGGACAACGGCTTTCCCCTTAAGGTTGTGAATTCATTCATTCGCAAGTTTCTGGACTCTCAATATTTAAGGCCCCCGAAGACTTTTGACGTGCCTAGACTTGAGAGATATTTTGTTTTACCGTATTTTTGGGCAGAGTCAGAAAAACTGAAGCGTGAGATCATCACCCTTCTTTCAAAGTTTTACCCCTTTCTGAACACCAGGATTGTTCTGTTGAACACTTTCTCCATCGGCTCTTTTGTCAAGTATAAGGACTGACTACCTAAAAGTTGTCAATCGACTGTGGTATACAAATTTTGGTGTGCTTCGTGTGAAGCATCTTACGTTCGGCTTCAAACTCTTCGTGAAGTCTCCCACAGTCGATTAAGTTCAACATTTAAGGTAAGTCTGTACGTACCAGGAATTTCCTGCCAACCCCGATCCCTCTCCTATCGTGGATCATTCCCTTTCTTTTGATACCCCAGTAACCCCCGACACTTTTGCATTTTAGGAAAGACAAACTCTGTATTAAGATTAAGAATATTAGGAATCACGCATTTTCCATCCAAAAAACCTTTCTTTCAATAACATGACTTCTGCCTTTCCCCTTCAAACTGTTCGCTAACATTCGAAAGAGGTGGCCTTAATCTTTGAGTCAACAAACTTATTAGTTTCCTTTTCTTTATATTTTCGAGTGTGTGCCTGTAACTTATTTTGTTGATCTGTCCGAGTGAAAGCTTTGACTGAAGATACAGTCGAGTACTGTGAAACGTCGTACGAATATAGCTGAAGAATGTTATATATATATATATATATATAGATATATATATCAATTTAAAGCTGTTGATAAGCGTTCTACACTTCTGACGACCGGTACTCTCAAGTACTTGGTAACGGGTTGCGTTCCCCACCAAAATCTTTTTGACGAAGTGGTATGGCAAATATGTCTCTTTACTCTGTTATTGTGATTATGTGTACTAATTCAGACGGAGTGAGTGAGGCCGCGAAGCGGCCTCACTGACGTAGTCTAACAGATGGGCCAAAATCCGACTTCATCGTGCTTGCTTGCTTGCTTGCTCGCTTGCTTGCTTGCGTGGGTTTCAGGGATAACTACCGTTTCACTGCACTTGATTTATGCAAAAGTATACACTGATACTGGCCGTAATAACACATGGTATAGGCTACGTGAAATATGTAACACAACTGAAGGAACAACTCTCACCATCCATAAATAAAAAACAAGAATATCAGTTGCAGGAAAGCACGTGCTTTGACTTCGAATTCCACCCTCCGCAGGTGAGAATAAATAAATTAACCAAATAACTAGCTGCCACAGAAAGGTGCAGGTAAGTATTGCTTACTATTGCATCAAACAACAATGCTTATCAGTTGCCGGACCACAAATTAAATACTCGCTCCGTCTGTTCATGCCATGCATGCCTACTGTAGTGCGTTCGTAAGAAACGTACAATTGAAAAGCTATTAAACTGCAGATTAAATTATCAGACGGGAGTGACTGAGCGCGAAGCGGCCTTCAGTAACGCATTAGTTCAGACTGGTCAGTGAGTAGGCCGCGAAGCGGCCTCACTAACGTAGTCTTACAGATGGGCCCAAATCAGACTTCATCGTGCTTGCTTGCTCGCTTGCTTGCGTGGGTTTCAGGGATAACTACCGTTTCACTGCACTAATTATTGCAAATGTATACACTGATAAATTTTATCGTGAGATAACACATGGTATAGGCTACGTGAAAATATTTAACACAACTGAAGAAACTCTCACCATCCATAAATAAACACAAATCAATACCAGAGCCGACATGATAAGCACGTGCTTTGGGACTTCGGATTCACCTTTCACAGTGAGAATCAGAAATAAAAACTTAATGCCACAAGAAGTTGCAGGTAAAGTGTTGTTTTACCTATTGCAACAAACAACAATGCTTTTGCCTATCAGTTGCCGGACGAAAATAAAATAACTCGCTCCGTCTGCTTCATGTCATGCATGCTTTACTAGTATCCTTAACAATTAACAAACATTCAATGCAAAGTTACATTAGCAGTTAACTTATGCACCCTACAGCGGCCTGGTTAGTGGTTGCGACCCCCCATTTTTTAAACAATTGTCGTAATGACTCACTTATTTTAAACATTAGAGTTTTGTCTCTGGTTATATATAAACAATAATTTATCTTGTCAATAAAATAAACACTTTCATTCAACAAACAACGAACAATCTAAAAACATGCAATGCAATCTGAGGTTCATCTATGCGTCTTTCTTACCTTCAAAAGAACAATAGGAAGAGTAATAATGCCTTTAACAATGCCTTCAGAAAAATAAAAGCGCTGAATATGTCATGCCATGATCCAGATGTATAGAAGGATCATACTGTCCGTCGCAATATATAAGTAAATATGTGTACAGTTTCCAAAATTGTATTATCGAAATATAAAAAGTGTTATTTCACTTTTAAATTGAGACACAATTAATTTGATACCATAGGCACATGTGTCATAAGATAATGCAGAACAATAAATATATACGTAAATATTTCACTTTTATAATTAAGACATTAAGTATAGCAGGCAAATAAGCTGGAAGTGGTTTCAAGGTCTATCTGCGTGAATGGTAAAAGTCTCCCACTGGTTCCAACCGAAATGTGAACAATAAGCTATTGGCTATTCACTGAAATAAATTGTTTTATATTCCAGTTCCTGGAACTTATCTTTTCAAATAAGCATGACTCAGATCAGTGACATTCATCGTAAAAAAATAAGGATACCCTTCTAATGATCAAAATGACTCTTTACCCTCTTCCCATTGCGCAGACCGCAATTTTCGGTTTTAGGCTATGCGGTACAGCATACCAACAGGCGTTTACTACTAGCGCCATCTAGGGACAGGAATATAAGGAGGCAGTTGTGGTGCTCCTCAATCCTCATAGTCATAGTATGTGCTGGATGTGTTTATAATTTGATGACAGCGTATCAGAAACTAGGACATTATTCAGTGCTCGTGCTAGGAAGTAGAAACATAGATCATGAGTAGGTATTAAATAACCTACCACTTATACTATTTTTACATTTATACGCTACTTATAAATAAGTACAACTTCATTGAACTTGTTATTTACGACATAGGAAAGGTAATTTTCATTCTTTTATACCTACTCAGAAACTAAGATAGATGTATGTGCATTGTTGTGCCATTGTCAAACGAATCAACAATTGAACACTTAAACTTAGCCGCTCAATTGTAATCACCCCCGACCGACAGTTTCATTACCTCAACTGGGGTAATTACCCCCTATTTGAGAACGACTAAGTTACTTGCATCTTGTGGAAATCTTTAAATTGTCACCTTTTGTGTCTCAATACGAAAATTAGTTGAAAAGATAACTGGGCGGCCATTATTTACAAGACAACGCCATAGTATAGTCAATGGTGTTTTAATCAGGGGGTGTCATCCCTATCTCCGTAACGTGTCCACAAAATTGCATGACGTCACCNCCCCCCCCCCGGTTCCTACGCCTATGGTGGAGTAAGCGAAAACGTTTCAATCTTTGGTTTCAAACGGTAGCTCTGTCATTTGAGATAGTCAAAATTCATGCTGAAACTATTAAAGGGAGTGCGCCTTCTCACATTGGTCATGTATAGTTGTTGACACTAGTCTGTAGAGTATATTTTTCTTAATTTAGCTATGTGCTTAATTTCCCCAGATTCACTATAGTTTCTGAGATATTCCAAATTCGCCAAGATCATTCCGGCGGAACAGTTGTTGGCCAGAGAGATTTCGCTACTAGAACTAGAAAGATTTTGCATGGGTTTGTTTATCGTCATTGGTGCGCCATTGTAGGTAACATCTTCGTACTCTGTTTATAGTGGCGATCGTTGATAAGTTTTACAACATAACAAATGCAAAACAGAATATAAGTAAAATTCAACTAAAGGGGCTCCATACGTGAATTTTATCGTAACCAATGATCAATCCAACAGCTTCTTACCGTAAGAAAAATATATTTGACATTTCAAAAGAGTAGGCACACTCCATTTAAGGTAAGTTTTGGTTCGGGCCAAAGCTAACGTCACAACGTGTCAACAAAGGTCCATTTTGTCAGTTTTGGAGTCTGCCCTAGAGTTTCGTAAGTATCACGGGAAATAATTATGAGAGGCTAGAATCAAACAGAAACAAGAAATCAGAAGCTCCTTAAAATGCAATCGCTGAAGTATCGTCCATTTGTAAAGATTGCGTCACTAGCTTGGACTCGTATTGGTCGCAAGAGGTCACACCGACTTTTTGTCAAGTTTTCCGTTAATAACTTTTTACCCAATGAAAAAGGACAATAAATTAACGTCATCGTGTTTGTCCTTAGAGGACATAACGAAATTCATCTCAAAGTCAACCCGGTTAAGTCAATTTCAAAACTTGACCTCAGATCAAGGTCATGAAGGCTCCAGGTAGGAAATGCTGGACAAGCTTGACGCGTCTCGATGAGATGAAACAATTGCTTCGGTATCGCACTCTTCTCTCTCTATCATATATATAATATATATATATATATATATATATATATATATATATTAATAATCAGGAACAGAAACTACTAAAAAGTTGTCAATCGACTGTGGTATAACATTTGCTGTGCTTGTGTAATTCATCTACTCGGTTCAACTCTTCGTAATCTCCACAGTCGAATTAGTCAACATTTAGGTAAGTCTGTACGTACCGGAAATTTCCTGGCCAACCCCGATCCCTATCCTATTCGTGATCATTCCCTTTCTTGTGATACCCCAGTAACCCCGACAACTTTTGCATTTTAGGCAAGACAAACTCTGTATTGGATTTAAGAATATTATAATCATTACACATTTTCCATCAAAAACCTTCTCTCAATAACATGACTTCTGCCTTCCCCCTTCAAACTGTTCACTGAACAACTGAAAGAGGGTGGCTTAATCTTTGAGTCACGCTTATTGTTTCCTTTTCTTTATATTTTCGAGTGTGTGCCTGTAAGATATTTTGTTGATCTGTCCAAGTGAAAACTTTGCCTGAAGATACAGTTGAGTACTGTGAAACGTCGTATTAATACAGCTGCAGAATGTTATTCTTTTAATGGTTACATCTGATTTTGAATGATAATGAATCACCAAACTTATTATTATATATTATATATATATATATATATTATATATATATATATATATATATTATATATATATATTATATATATTATATAATATATATATAATATATATATATATTATTATATATATATATTATATATTATATATATATATATATATATATATTGTTAACGGCCCGTATGCGATCGGCGTTATGCAATACTGCCGACTAGCCGGTCCAGTAATGCATATTCCCGGGCAGTATGCATACTGGCCGCCAGTAGGGCAGTATCATACTGCCGGGCAGTTTGCATACTACCACTTTTTAACTCACGGACAATTATGGAAACTCGGCTCTCGTTTGTATCCCTGCTCGTTCCAGTCTAGAGGCACACAACAATATTTATTGTATTGTCCTGTACGTTATCAAGAACGGCAACAAAGATTTTTACTATGGTTTACTAACTATACTACTATGTTTATTCGCTTTCGCATCTTCCTCATTACTGTTGAGCCTTTGTCGGCTCTGTTAAGTCAATTGTGAGTTGTGACACTCAAAGTTTACCGGTACCTTTACAAACAGTGTGTTTTACTCTGCGCAAATTGTATTGCATTGAACTATTTACTAATGCCGAATAGCTGAAAGTTGCAAGCTTAATTGGTACTAGTGATATAATTTTCGCAAAATTTCCTGACGAATACCAATTCAATAATGAACAAGAGGCAATTTGGCTGACCAAATACCGAACGAGTTTGGTTAAAGCTGAACATGTAAAACGTTATCGTTTTTTATATTGAAGGTGGTGGTAGTGTATGTGATTGTATATTGTATAATGCATATAATGCTTATTTTAAAGGAACTCACTTACTCTTTTGAGCAATATCTTCAATCCTGATAGAATAATAATAAGTGTTTATTACTATTGCATTAGTTGATTTATTTCGAGAAATTTAGCATTAATTTGCTGATGGAATTTCGAAAGCATAAAAATATGGCAAAAAGTGAATTGTTCAAGATTAGGCTGACCGAATAGTGTTAAAAAATGTATTAGCCTAACCGACCGATTACTAAATCGGTCGAACATCTTTTTCGGTTACCAAAATTTGGTAACCGATTGACACCACTAATTAGAACCATTGGTATGTTTTCTCTGCTACGTAACGTAAAGGGAAATGTTTGTTTTTCCCGGTATTATAAAGAAGATCTCGCTTATGTGGGGCAAAACAAGATATGCTTCATTTTATTTATTGTTGCACCCAGTACTCTTGTGGCACTTGAGAAGAAGAAACAAACCTTATAACCATCTCTGACGCATTTGCATTGGCACAACAAGCTTTTCAGCCACACAATTCCACAACGCCTCCCGAGGCAGCGTGCAAAATCCGCAGCGAACAGCAACCGGTGCGGTTAATTAAATTACCCATTTTCAGTCACAAAATAAGTTTTAAAACAAAAATGTATGATACATATAATCAGTATTATACTCTACGTGGCACGCAAAGGTACAACGCAAACACAGCAAAGCATATACTCGAACAGTTTCGGGACAGCTCTCAGTGTTACATAACGATAGCTGTGTAGCTGAACGTAGCTGTGTTAGCGATACAGCATCACTTTCCCTCCTGTCATGTAGAGATGCTAAATCTGTATGATGTGCATCAACCTAAAATCTGACCTTGTGAAAATAGTCTCACACCTAGTTTCAAACACTTTTTTCCTGATATGATTGTATAAAAGAAACACTGTGCTTGTAAATAAAGATACAAGTAACAAAACAAAAACTTTTAAAATGGTAAAGAAACTGGTGCTTGCGACGCTTTGAAGCGAAGCATCTTAGTTGTGTAATGCTCCTCGTCATTATCTACTAAAATAAAATATGAAAAGAAAAGCATTTGCTAGAATAGTTTATTTTATAAAATGTGAATACAAACTCTCAAATGTAATCGCATTCTCCGCTTTGTAAGTGCCACTAGCCGTTTCACGATGGATTATTTTGCGCGAAATGTTTTAAAACATTATTAAATGTTTTAAAATGTTTTAAAATGTTTCAGTAGTAGCCGCTTTCACGATGGACTCATTTACGAACAAATGTTTTAATACTTGCCCTACGGGACCATAGGGCGAGGGTTAAAATATTTCTCGCAAATTAGTCCATCGTGAAGACGGCTACTACGCCTTTTTGCACTCGGATTTGACCATTCAGCATAACTGTTTGAACGGCAATTTCAACAATCATCATTCCGACAAAACAGATGCTCTGGCGCGAATTTAAAGATGAGCAAAACTATTTGAACACTGAGGTAATAAATTACTCATTCTTCAAACTGTTATGTTAATTCAACACTGATTCGATGTAGGTCGCAATTTTCGTCTACATTCGCTATTATAACGAGTGTATCTTTTTGTACGTTGACCAAATAAGAATATGGGCGATAAAAATATCATGCTCGTTCGTCGCATAACTGTCACTGCGATAATTATCAACTCTGTCGATCTGTTTGGAGATTATTGAAAGTTTTGCTTAATGGAGTTGTCAATGGAATGCCAATTAATAGTTATGGTGATAGATGAATGTTATGGTAAAATCGGCAAGAAGTGGTGCCCTCTATATGCAAGAGTGTTAAAACAGTTTTTGCACCCAATTGTCACGATCGATCGCAAAAAAGGTGTACTAAACATTTAAAACATTTTAAAATGTTTTAAAACTTTCGCCAAAATAAGCCATACGTAAAAACGGTTACTGTGAATAATTAGATATCGACATACACATTCCAGACACTCTGCCACCTCGCTTGACCTAGCAATAACCTTGACCTAAGCACTACCTCTTACAGGACCGTATAGCTTCTCCAGAAAAAAATGGGACTGAGCTGAAAAAAACGTTAAAGTATCATCAAAATCCACAAAATACAGATTTTTCTCCGGATTTGACCAACTTTCTTATCAAAGTTGAGGTTGGGGACTGAATCCCCAGTTGGAAAGCTGAAACCCTCAACAAGTCGCATAGGAATTCTAACCACCTGATGCATCACATTAATTCGTAAGTAGTTAATGAATACATAACATGCCAAATGTATTGTGAAGCTAGTGTCTGTATAATGTTCGACCAGTTACGAAATACTGCCCGGGCCAAGTCTGCAAACGGGCCGGTTCGCATACGACCGTAACTTATACATTATCCGGTCAGTATGCATATGCCCGGGTAGTATGCATACTGTCCGGGCAGTATGGCATACTGGCACAGTAAGCATATGGGCCGTACACCAACACATAATATTATTATATATATATATATATATATGTGTATATATATATAAATAAAGAAATAACAAGAGTTTTTGTCGAAAAGGTGCTGGCGTTCTCAGATGACCTCAGCTGACGTTGTAGTGTTCGCTGATTACAAATTGTGTCTGGTTCATCAAGAAACAACATGACCTTGAAATAATTGGTCTTCTCTAATGCGTATCTTCTACAAAGAAGTATTTGCACATTTTCCCATCGACTCACAATGGGGAGGTCAAGACATTGGCATGAACTCTTTGCGTGTTTGTGTTGTTAGAGTACAGCTGTGCTAAAAACGCAAGAAACGACCACGCGCAGCGNTGTCAAACTTCGGGAGATAAACCATTCGAAAGCTGAGTTCACGTGGAATCTACCGATGTAGGTATATTTTTTTTCAAAAATCCATCGAGCGCCTTTTTTGTAAATCAACATTTTGTCTGAAATCACGCCCCTTTCGTTTGGCTATCGCCTATGGTATGACGAAAATGCAGACCAATGATATGTCTGCCGATGTCATGCTCTGGACGTCAAGGTATCATTGCATAAAAAGCCATTAGATGGTTTGGTTGGTTGCACGGCTGCATCAAAGCCAAGCGCTATCGTTGTCGTCACTAAGGCTCACTCCCGCTTGCGCCCTCAAGCGCGAGAATCGCCCCTCGCGGACACACGACGCTGAAGCCACCTTGGCGCGCCGCCGAATTCGGCTTACGGAGCGAGCTCTCGGCCAGTGACGGATAAACGTTGCATCGCATGTTGAAAACCCTAGCTTTGTCCACTAGCCTGGATATCCAAAGAGATTGTGACCAAATGCCAACTTCCTCCGACCGATACAAATGGGACTTTTGAACAATTTATGGACCACTATTTGCCCAAACGTAGCCTCTGACCGGACCTGGGCGCCGGCCTCAATCGGCCAGCTTCTGAAGACTGTACACAGCTGTGACGTCAGAGGCCACGCGCGGTTCCGCCTCCGATCAATGACCTGACCCTGACGTCCGACGGGTCCGCTTCACGAGGTGACGGTGCGGCGGCCAGCTGCCTGCCCCAACCTTCGGCCGTGGAGAGCGTTCGAGCTCGTCAAACGGACCCATCACGCCCCCCCCCCCCACAAGGGCGGGACGCCGGCAGGCCGACGCGCCACCGCCGTTGGCCCGCAGCTGCATCATCATCACCATCAACTGCACATCACCATCATCTGCATCAACTGGCAGGCCTGGGAAGCCGTGGGGGAACCCGCGGCCCCGGCCCGCGAGTGAATGAACACCGACCCCCCCCCCTCGGTGAGAGCCAACGGTGGGGGAACCGGTGTCCGAGGCGCGTCGGACCCCGGGGGGGGGGCTAGCACTAGGGATGGTGGGCCACAACCTTCAGGCAAGGAACCGGAAGGCTTACCGCTGCAACTTGTCGAGCCAGAAGGCCAACTGCTTGTCAACCAGCTGGAATTGCGGAGGGACTACGGAAGAAGGTTCCGGACTGTCTCCCGCTGGCTCTCTGAGAAGAAGTGGTGGACATTAGTGGCGGTTTGCAGGAGGGCCTGGAGGCAGGCCTGCAACTCCCGAAAGGCAAAGAACATCACGCATCCCCGGGTTCCAGCCGCAGCTGGATCGGCCAGAGAAGCGCACCGGCAGGAAGGCGGGAATGGTCCGTCAAAGGGGAGATGTTCGCCATCTACGTCCGAGACGGACTCTCGTTCACCACCATCGAGACGTCCCCCTTCCAGCGGCAAGACACGACGACCGAATGGTGTGCGGTCAGAATCCTCCTGCAACAACGTGACAAGGCCACAAATGCGACACTACCGAATGAGTCTATCGATGTCGACAACATCTATCGCCCGCCCGCCAGTCAGCCGATGACGAGCGAGTGGACCACTTCAGCATGGACGCCTTCCCGACGACGCCAAACGACGGTCACCACCCCGGCTGGGATGTTAATTGTTCTGAGCCAGATGGGGTGGGCAGGTGAGTCCACGACTGGCTGTCTGCGCGCCACTGGGTTGCCCTCAACTCCGGTGCTGCCACCTGCTTCGGCTACAGGAATCGAACGCACCAGTCAACCCCGGACGTCGCCATGTGCCACCGTGACATGGCGCGACGCTGCACATGGTCCGTGGGTGAAGACCTGGGCAGCAACCACCTTCCTCAGATGATCAGCGCGATGGTCGGCGGGGCGCGGCCCCGACGGATCAGGAAGACGCAATGGGCCTTTCACAAGGCAGACTGGTCCGGCTTCGCGGAAGACTGTGACGCGGCCCTTGCGGACACGCGCCCGGACATGAGCGTGGAGGCACTCAACAGCCACTTCGTGTCTGCGGTCACGCGAGCCAACACCGTCCGGATCACGCGGGGGGCGCGCGCCGACCCCAAACCCTGGGCGCTCGATCCCGAGCTCGAGGCAGCAGTGGCGGAGCGCCGCGAGGCGAGGGACGCCCTGAAGGGGCGCGACTCCAAACAGTCCGAGAGGCGAGAGTACGTTGGAAGGCGGTCAAGAAGAGGGCGGCGGTAATGGAGGAAGACGCACAGAGGAAGAGCTTCCGCAAGCTGGCGACTACGGAGCTGAACAAGCCAGCGGCGATCGGTCACGACAGTAAGATGTTGCGGAAGATGGAGGGTGCCGTTCCAGATGTCTGCCCCGGCGAGGCCATCAACGGTGACCGCGGCCAGGTGCTCGCGGAGGACCGGGCCAAGGCCGAGGCGTTAGCCCGGACGTACGCCGAAGTCAGCAGGAACGTTTGTCACCCCAAGCGCGACCGAGCGGTTAAGGCTGAACTCCGTCGCCTCAACGCCCTTCCATGCAGATGCGGGGACATCGATCCGAGCAGTGCCAAGCCTTCTCCATGCAAGAACTGAGAGACCAGATGCGCAAACTCAAGTCCATGAAGGCCCCGGGACAGGACCAGGTCTGCGCAGAGCAGAGCACCTCCTGCACCTGCTGCGGTACTATGTAGTTAGAGCTGCAGCTTTATCCTATAATTCGAGCACTCGGGAAGGACGCCGAGCTACTAAACTAAAGGTGGGGTATTATTAGAGCTGCGCAGTTTTATCCTATAATTCGAACACTCGAGAAGGACACTGCTACTAAATTGAAGCTGCAGTATTATTAGAGCTGCAGTTTTATCATATAACACCACACTAAACACCACTACTCCTGTACGGCAGAGCTGCAGCCACTCAGGGGTATATTTCCGATTTTCGCGAGGTAAGCTACCTTTGTCCTTTACCCTTCAGCATGCCCAGTTGACATACTCCTCAATGCCTATTTGCATAGGACGATGGCCCATTGTTGCACGTTGTCGATCGACTGTGCTGAGGACTATTTTCCCGTTGATCCATCTGGGCGGCAAGCACCCAATGCAATCAACATGCCACGTACTATCGCTACCGAGTGCTGAAGACACTGAATACCTCAACAGATGTGGCAGCAATTGTTCGGCCAGCCGCGCTTCTCACCGACTGTCCCTGTTAACTGTGCCGGAGGTCTGCCAGGCTGACAGGAAAAGCCTCGTGTATCGGTCACTTTAAAGGCGATGATAAGCCGTCAGTTGCAGAACAACGGGCCAGTGTGGGAGCGGTGGTGGGTCTGGCGGGTGTTTGCGATGACGGTGGTCAATAGTCTGGTGCAGCCAGGACCCTATCACCCTGGCCAGGACAGGACGTCAGCGATGCAGTTGTGTTCGATGGTCAGGAGCAGCTGCATGTCCCTTAGCCGTGCAGCTCGCTCCTCGGTCAAGCTTCGGTCTTCTGAGAGCCACGCATCGGTCTTCTGAGAGCCACGCATCGAGTCTTCTGAGCAGCCTCGCATCTGTCTTCTGAGAGCACTCATCGGTCTTCTGAGCAGCCACGCTATCGTTCTTCTATGAGAGCCACGATCGGTCTTCTTGAGAGCCACGCATCGTCTTCTGAGAGCCAAACCCGGCATCGGTCTTCAGAGGAGCCACGCATCGGTCTTCTTGAGACCACGCATCGGTCTTCTGAGAGCACTGCATTCGGTCTTCTGAGAGCCACAGCATCGGCAGTCTTCTGAGAGCCACGCATCGGTATCCTGAGAAGCACGCATCGGTCTTCTTGAGAGCCACGCATCGGTCTTCTGAAGAGCCACGCATCGGTCTTCTGAGAGCCACGCATCGGTATCTTACTGAGAGACACCGCATCGGTTCTTCTGAGAGCACGCATCCCGGTCTTCTGCAGAGCCAACGCATCGGTTCTTCTGAGAGCCACGCATTCGGTCTTCTGGAGAGCCACGCATCGGTCCTTCTGAGAGCCACGCATCGGTCTTCTGAGAGCCACGCATCGGTCTTCTGAGAGCCACGCATCGGTCTTCTGAGAGTCACGCATCGGTCTTCTGAGAGCCACGCATCGGTCTTCTGAGAGCCACGCATCGGTCTTCTGAGAACCACGCATCGGTCTTCTGAGAGCCACAGGTGTTTCGCCCCTACTGGACACGCAAGCGTCTCACTTCTGCAAAAACCCACAAACGTTTCACTCCTGCATGGGGCCGCAAGCGTCTCATTCCCTAACCCGTAAGTGTCTCTCTCCTGCTGAAGCCACAAGCACCTCACTTCTGGTGAAGCCACAAGCGCCCCACCCTTCCTGCTGGAGCCAGGAGCTGAAGGAAGCCGAAGCTGAGGGAGGGCCTCTCTTCCCAGGAGTCAAGGGCAACTCCCGCTGGAGCCATGCGACTCCGAAGCCCGACGGCATGGGTTCGACTTCTGTTAACCCTCACCTGCGCTGTTGTGTGCAGCCTCCAGTGCTGGGAACTGCTGAAGCTCTACTGGAGCGAACCTGTCTCCACGACTCTCGCCTTCACCCCGTGGGAGAGCGTCCAGGTGCCCAGTGTAACTCTGTGTCCTCTCCCCTACGGGTGGAGACAACGCACGCTCGTCTCCATGCTGGAGAAGATACCAGTATCATATGCCATTTGGAAGTCAAATGGTGTACCTATTGGGCAACTGCTCTGCAAATGCCAGCCTGGGTGTGGAACGAATGAAACCGTTGAATATCCTGGAGGGTACGCTTCTGCCAAAGTTGGAACGTGGCAATCCTGGATTACCCTTGAGAAGGGCGCAGTTTGTCACACCCTGACGACAAACATCCCCTGGGGCCAACTGGTCGACATGTCATCGACTAAGAAGACTCAACTGGAGCTGGAACTTAAGACAACGAAGCTACCGGTACAAGGCTTCCACGTGTTCGTCCATCCCAGAAGACGCCCGGTTGTGACTCATTCCGAAATAAGAAGGCTTCAGCGAGATGCAAACCTCGAGCTGCGTGGTCAAAGACTATTTCACATGCAAGTAGCCTCTCAGATGCTTGACCACGAGAGCCTGACTCGCGCAAAATGCACTTCTGAATCCGGCTACCACTTCGAAACGTGCTTTGTGCACTGCACACACTTTCAGTGGGCGGAGATCAGCAACTGCTCCACCCCAGACATGCTGATAGACTTCCCCCACCTGACCCAGTGCTCGAAGAAAACTTTGCTTCACATGGAACGAACACACGCACTCTCTCAGCTCGCCAGCAAGTGCCGTTGCTTGCCGTCTTGCCGAGTGCATCGGTTCACCACCATCATCACCAACGCTAAGGACCTCTTGGAATTAACGCACGAGCCGCGATTGGTTGTCGTCATCACTCTGGCGCCAGTTCCAGAGACGGTAGCGACTGAGCGACGATCCTACCGGATGCCTAGCCTACTGAGCGAGATGGGAGGCTTCATCAGTCTTCTACTGGGCGTCTCCGTCCTCTCTGTGGCAGACCTGCTGACTGGGCTGCTGGGCAAAGCTGAATGCGACCTGCTGGGCAAAGCTGGGGGTGACAAACTATGCAAGGCTGTTGGTGGCAGGCTAAACAGGGTCAGCACAAGCAGGCGCACACGATCAGCACAAGTCAATGATGATGTGACGTCATCAGCTTCGGCTGAAGCGAAGAAGCGGACGGCGTTTACTGTCACATCAACCAAGATGACTGTGCCTGTCCGCGCCGTACGTAAATGGAATGAGCTCGACAGTAATGTCCGCGGAAACAGGAACGCCAGCACCTTCAAAAAGTGTGTGAAGGAGATGTTGATGTCGGAGCTATAATGCGATATTCAGCGGGCATGACGGTGTGGTATGTGTCGCTGTGTGACGAATCATGGGTGACGACCAGACATGTGCTTGGATCCCAAAAACGGATCTCGGGATCTGATCTGTGGGATCTTGATCCCGGATCCGCTGAGATCATAGATCCACCTTCACAAATTGTCGATGGATCCACTGGGATCATAAGATCCGTCTTCAATATTTGTCGAGGATTTCCGCCTGGATCGAGATCGCAGGCAGCCATTTTGCATTGGGATCCACTGGGATCCTAAATATCCACATTATACAATTTGGTGTATTTTCGGAAACCAATTTTAGTAATTGTCGTACCTTTCATTCGTTATCAATGCAACTACATGAGTTCACTGCATTTTACTTCGCCTTTTTGTCGATAAATACTATAAGTATGAATAATATGCAATGTCGGATCCCTGTCGATCCGAGATCCATTGGGATCATAGATCCATTTCATGTTTATAATGGGGATCCAGTTGGGATCCAAGATCCGTTGCGGCAAAAATTTCATCGAAAAGATCCCACTCGATCCAAGATCCAATGTTGTACTTGTCGTGGGAGTCCATGGATCAAAGATCCAACATTGCGTTTTATCGAGAGATCCTCTGGGATCATAGATCCTACTTTCAGATCCATGCACATGTCTGGTGACGACTCGTTTACTAATCGCTCTTTTAATCAGCTGTTTTATTATGCGCTATCGTATGTGTTTTTACCTGGAAAATCTGTATTCGTGTATGATTGTATGAGTTTTGACTATGCTATGGCAGCACACCATGTATGACGCTGTGGGCTAACAGCCAGTGGCGGATCCAGAGGAGGCCATGAGGCCATGCCCCCCCCCCCCTTGGGCCTCGAGCTTTGAGGGGCACTCTGGCCGCCTGAGGGGGGCACTCTTGTCGCCTAGAGGGACACTCTTGTCGCCTGAGGGGTACTCCTTGTTGGCCTGAGAAGGCACTCTAGCCGCCTGAAAGGGCACTCTTGTCGCCTGAAGGGGCAACTCTAGCCGCCCTCAGGGGGCACTCTGCCGGCTGAGGGGGGCACTCTGCTGACCTGAAGGGTTCCCTTAACATTTTGCAAATGAAAAAAGTAAAGAAATAGGGGCACCCTCAAAATATGTGGACCAGAATTCCGTCGAGTTTCGAGATTTGGGTAATAAGGTAGGGGCACCACTGCAATTGATGGCCCTCCTCCTTAAGATTTTTCTGGATCCGCCACTGCTAACAGCCAATCATGTATTGGATACCACAAAGATCTGCAATAAATAAATAAACATCAGGCGCTGGTCAACGGCAGTAATATAATTATCTTTGCACGAGTACTCCCATTCCTGTAACCTTCAATCTCCTCACACCTCACTTTATTTAACGATAGACGGTTGCTAGCCTTGGACTTCTGTTGGTTACCTACCTCAGGACAGTATTTGATGTGTCTCAGGAGTCCTGTAAGATACAGGAGCAGAGCAACAGGGGCGGCGGATTCGAGGGGGCAGCGGGGGTCCGGGGCAGCCGCCCCCGCTGGCAAAATCAAGCGGGGGCTGAGGAATATGCATTTTATTATCAACTATATTTTTACATGCTACTTATTTTTTATCCACTAGTGGTGTCCGTCCTTTTCACACCAGCCCATTATCTCAACATCAAGAATAAATGATTAACGAGTAACGGATTGATCTATAATGTACGGAAGTACTCGTCCTTACTTGCTTGGAAAATAACGAGATCGTGTACTCCGTTACTGAAAAAAGTAGTTCCGTTAGTAACGGAGTAACGGAGTAACGGAAGTTTCCCACCACTGGCTGCTTGTGGTGCTAAATATGAAGTAATTTTTGCCGAACACGATTATGACATTTGTTTCTCACAAACAGTGCTCAATTTAATAAAAAGTTAAGTTTAATATTTGGGCTGATGACGTCATATAAAGTAATCTCGGGAGTAGAGAAAACCTTCACGCTGCCATATGTACGGCTAATGAGAGGCCAAATGTAAAACATTGTAAGGAGGTTGTTCAAAATGATCATTTGTGCTAAAAGATATATTATTTTATTCAAAAGAAAAACCAAAATTATTCTTACGCGTTTCCGATTTCAAATAACAGTCAGAGAATTCAATTCGATCATCAACATCAATATCAGACACAGTTTCTCTGATGTTGATTTGTATCGAATACGGCGAAGAATAATTTGACGCTCCTTAAATAAATATATCTTTTAGCACAAATATCATTTTGAACAACCTCCTTACAATGAACAAGCTGCTAAACTTTCTCCAACTCTTATCAAATGTAAAACAAGTCGACTATCATCAACATTTAGTAAAGACTAAAGAGTGAAGACGTCATCGCATCAGGGTCCACGTTCAAATACACTGGGGACTGGGGATGTTACAGATGTCAAAACCAAACTCAAATTTCTTTGTGATTCGACCTCGGTGGCTGTTTTAACTTATGCTATACATAATTTCAATGCCTAGCACGGAAAATGGTTATCTCAACTCAAATATAATGTTAAGGTGGCAGTGTACCTTTAATAGCTGCTCGGTGTTAATGCAATGTATCGAATTAATTTTGACAAGGTTTGTATTTGGTTGACGTTGAATTGCGAGTTATTTCTTTCCATGAAATATTATTGTCAAATCTTTGTCAAATTTCACTGCATTCTCAATAGAAGTACAAAAAATTTTGCCTTCGCCTGAAAAACAGCAGCTGGTCGCGGTATCTGAACATATCGATTGAATTGTATCCTTTTATTTAGTTAAATTTAAAGGATCATAAGACCTTTTCGAATGTTCTAATAATTTTCTGAGGATGGAAGCGATGCAACAAGTATTTATTGAACGTTATTATCCCACTTGTCTTGAATTTTGTATATTTAATAAAAGCATTGATAAGCTTTTGTTATAATACCCCATTCATTTATATCAGCACTAGCAATTCAGTCCAAATGCAAAAGAAGAAAACGAGGCATATATTCGCTCTCAGGCGCGCAACCAGGATTTCTCTGCTGAGGGAGGGGGGACACGACCTCAAAGGGGCCCCGTCGGGCCACGAGGGGCGCCCCACCACATGCGACCCAATAATGACCCCTGCGGCCTGCACATATCAGGGGCGTTCCAGGGGGCATACCCCACCCCAGTTTCCGAAACCATTATTTGCCCTCCCCCCCCAAAGAACAAATACAAAAACACAAAAACGTTCGGACGTTATGACAAGCCTCCGCAGTTGCTAAGTTACCACACTTAGGTCCGACTTTCTTCTCCGCTAGCGGTATGTTTGACGGCGACATAAGAAACGAACCGTATATGCATTTAAACCGCATTTACTGAGAGCTTCAATGATATATTGACGCAACTGCCTCACCCTGTGTTATTTGCTGCTTTAAGCCAAAAATCCGTTTTAGCAGTTTTTGCGGTTGAAAACAACTGTTTTTTTTTTGCTTAAAAACAGCCTATGACAAGGTAAAACCAATGCGTCAATATACAAATTTGAAGCTCTCAGTAATGCAGTTCAAATGCATGAATGTTCGTTTCCTAATTCGCCGTAAAAACATACGCTAGAGGAGAAAACAAGCCGGACTTAGTGTGTAGGTGTACCATAGCAACTGCAGGCCCTGTACCTTCAGTACATACGCGGCTGATGACAGCGCTCCCTGCCCCCCCCCCCCCCCCCAACACATCAACAGCTTATCGCTGGTGGCTGACGGCGTGTAAGTCCGTAAGACCCCACGCTCCACAACTTTTGTTTAATATACGCATAAGAAGGCCACAAGGATAATCTAGGGTCACCAGCTTTGAAACGGCTGATAAAATTGCGTTTCCAACCCAAATAGAATGGGTGTCTTTTAAAAGAAAATAGGTCCAGCCGTTCCAAACTGGCGGATCCAGCCGTCGTTTTTTTGGGGAGACCAACTTTTTTTGGCCAAAAGGTCCCCCTTTTTCTCCTCGGATTTGGGCCAGTCACCTTATTTTGATATTTGAGCTTAAAAATATTTTTTTCGGAGAAAAACAAAACAAAAACGCGATACCCCGTAACATATATGCTACGGAAAACACACATATAAGTAGTAATAACGTTTATCTCAAGCTAACTCGCAGGCGCGTCGCCGATAAATTTTAAGTGAGGGTCAGCTGAAATGAAGATAAAGACGTCTTTGCCGCATTTAAATAAGGATTGTTATGTTATAGTAGATACTTAAGTTATTTAGCGCCGCGAAGCGGCGCGAAAATTTTACGGGTTTGCCTGATAAAACCCAGAAATAAAGGCGATGGGGCCAGTATGACATGTATGGCATGGCCCATACCCACTTTTAGGAGCAAAGTTAGCAAACTCTCATATCAACTTTGGAACCAGTGTCAACAATTTTGAATCAGCTATACCAGCTTTGAATATTTTGTAGGCACAAGACCTGGAACTTAAATCAATTGCACCGCGGAGCGGCGCAAAAATTTTAGTCTTATGTCCTGGATATGCATTCTCGTCAATGTGTCACATTGTGTATGGTGCGGACCTAAAAAATGTTATTTTGCGTTTAACCCGCGCACCGACGGGGGTCTGAGCCAACTTCGAACCGACGGGGGGGATAACCGCCCCCCCCCCCAGAGAGAAGCAACATAGAACATAAATGCGCTGTGAAACGGTAAGATTTTTTAAACCTGCATAATTTTTTGTGTTAATTTGCACGAGGAGGCGACGTGCAAATTTGTTGTTTATCCCTGACCAGTACATTCTTACTGTTATTTATGATAATGACCTGTTATTTGTTTCCATTAAATTGTATACATGGAACAGAGGCAAAGCCTTTTTCTATACATTATACGATCGCTTTCGCTTGTGAGCTTGATCGTGGGGGGGCGGAACAAACAGGCACTAATCCCTGAGCGGCCAATGGCCCCTAAATCCCCTTCCCTGGATCCAAAACAGTCTGGTAACATTGTAAATGGTTTAGAAAGCAGCAAGAGCCAGTACGACTTTACGCGCATTAATGGTTCTTCTTATCTGTGGAGCTTAGAGGAGATGCTCGGGAAGATGATCTGGCCTGGTCCCCACTTTCAATTAGCTCTTCGCGTCCAGCAAGTGGCACCACTGGAGCAAGCTTCCGGCGTGCGCATGTTTGTGTCTTGCGTTCGCGTCGCCTTTTCGGAGCTCGCGACTTACTAACAAAGCCACCTAAACGTTTTTTTATTTGAAAGGAGTAGGCCCTGGGGCAAGCAATAACTAAATGCAAGGAGCGACGACACTAAATGGATTATTTTTCCCCTTTTCCAAATTTTGTATAATAATAACAAACTATCTCATGCGCCGCAAAAGCGCCGCCGAAAGTTTTACAGTTTTCCACTGTAATAGTTGGATTTGGGACAGCTGCAAATTTTTTACCGATAAATTATTGACGTTTTTGGGGGAAAGACATGTTGCCCCCCTTCGAGGCATTGGGAGGGGCCATGGCTGTTGGCGCCTCCCCCTGGATTCCGTGCTGCCCAACCCTCCCCCAGTGGCCCGCTCCTGAACAAAGCCGCGACAGAGACCACCGGGCTGCTCATAGGCCTAGGTCGCATTGGCGTTAAGGAGGCACGTTAGGCGGAACCGTGTAGGCGAGGGTTGAAACATTTTCGCAAATTACTTTGTCCGATCGTTGAAAAAACGACTTACTATAAAACATTTTAAAACTAATGTTAAAATGTTTTAAAACATGTTGCGCAAATAATCCATCGTTGATAACACGGCAGCATGGTCTTGGACAGGTCGGATGGGCTCCTGGAAGATCGAAAGGGGGCCCCTGGGCAGGATAGATGGGCCCCTGGAAATGTCAGTAGGCGGTGCAAAGCAGCCAGAGCAGTTCCTTACCAGGATTCTTTAAGGGCCCCTGCGACGACCTTGACGGGGCTGAGGCCCTGAAAATAAAATAAGGAGTCTTATGTAGTCAGAGAAGCCCTTGACCCAGACCTAGAAGAGGCCTGGGAACGTGGTCAAAAGGGCCCTGAACATGCCTAATGGCCTTAGGTCAACACTCAAGGGCCAGTGTTCCAATGGTTATGAGCCCTTTCAACGCTCACGGGGGAGGAGGCCAAGGGGCCCTTTGAAATACTCGGAATTAGGGTCCTTTTTAGGCACCGCAGCCCCGGCAAATCCTGTCTATTAGTGCTTGGCTCAGAGCCCCACGAGGACCGCACTCTTCACAAAGGGGCCCCTAGTGGGCTACCTCAGAAAGGGGTGGCGCCCTCATGGGGCCGCAAACAGAAGGCGCCCCAACGGGCCGCCTCAGAGGGCCCCCACGGGCCCCTCCAGAGGGGCCCCCAGGGCCGCCTCAGAGGGGCCCCAACGGGCCACCTCAGGGGTTAGCTCGCCACGGGTACATCCTCAGAGGGGCGCCCCCACGGCGGCGGCCGCCGTCAGACGGGCCCAACATTTCGTATGGGGAAGCACGGGCCCGTGTGCCCCTTTGTGGCGTATGCGCCTTTTGTAGCGCTCTGGCAATACAAGCCCAACGCACAATGTAAACACAGTGAGTGTTTTAAAACACACAGTGCCAAACAAAGTTGTCGCATTGTTGCCGATCTAAATCTGATTGTGCGCGCAATCGTCGAAAATATTCCCAACACGGCTACGTAAATTATCAACAAGACCCAGGACATCGATCCGGATGCTTTGAAAGCAGACGATGCATACCGGTTCATCTGCCGAAATCAAATCCCTAAATACAAATTGTTTCTAAGGTCATCATCTTCAACTGATATTCCCATGACGGTGCCAAAGGAAATTATGTCTGACATACCTTATTTGTTATTTTGATGCTTAGATATGGTCGGGCGGTGGTTCATCCATTCAACCTTCGGATCAGGCGTTTGGAGTCAACTATTAATTGGAATGATACTGGATGCCCGAGTCATTAAGAATGACATTTTATCTGATTTGCATGAAACTGATAATGTACAACTAGTATGAACTAAATTTCCCTTTTCTCCGCTATTTTGGGACCCCATAATCATTGCAGGAGATACCGGAAGAAAAGACACGTATTACGTGTTTTATTCTACGGCTCTAACCAGGAAGCACTTATTTGCGAGGAACCGCTTACGAAAGTTTGAACGTGATTTTGCTATACTTAGCAGACATGTTCAAGCTTTATAATAAAATCTGCAATGAATAACTTAGCCTCGTGCGTTACCAAACTGCGCATTGCCTATCTCTCAATAAAGTGGGAAAAGGTCTTATGATCCCTTTAACCTGCGTTGTTACTATGTTTGAAATAATATGTACCATAATTTTGTTATTTTTATTGGATTTGCAGTTTAAAATCATGCAAACACGTGTCTTGAAGAGGCGCAATTTGTAATCATCAGCTCGTACCGGTAGCTGTAATAGTGACTCCTTTCATTGCACATCCACACATGTATTTACATTTTTAGAGAACCACGTATGTATTTCACTGCCTCGACACAAAATGTTTCAAACACACGCACACAATAGTGACGCGAGAAGGCGGGAAGGCGCGACGTCTTATCACCAGCCGTCTATCGCCGCATCCGCCCGGAGCTGTCACGCATATTCATGACCGCGACACGAGAATATCAAAACATCGGCATGATCGGCTGGCAGAGCGGCGAACCAAGTCCCCTGACGTCATCCCGACCACAGACCACAGAAGCGGCGTCACATCCGCTCCTTTTCACCTCATACACACCCATGTAAAGCGGTGAACAAACATACAAGCACGTTCATGTATATCACATCTATTTATGCACGTGCACATTTATGGGTACGTGTTCGCGCATCGCCAAAACTCCACTCATAGAAGGCCATAGTGCAAGCTTTCTCACATTTGCAATCGCGACCAAGATTACTCGCGAGTCGCGACCCAGCGAGCGAGGTCATTAGTCTGCTTCCTGGAGTTTCCTGCCTTCAAGTGGTGGTGGTGGTGGTGGTGGTGGTGGTGGTGGTGGGGGGTTGTCCTTTGGGCCCACCCGACGTCAGCCGACCCCGATTTCCGGGACGCCAAACGAGAGTCAACGTGACCTCTCCGGGGCGCTGCTGGAAGCGACCTCTCGCTGTCACTGGCCACTTTCTCCAGCCTCCTCCTCTTCTGAAGAGTTGTCATCAACGGACCTGGGAGCCGGTGCGCACCGCTCCGCAGCTCTGGCCCACTATATAAATAACCAACAGACCTGCCCCTTCCCCTCCCTCCTTAGAGCGAACACGGGAACGGGAGTTGCCTACCGCGGGGACCCGGTCCAGCTGCCGGGCCATCGGCACCGTGACTTCAAGAACAGGAGATTCCGCCGCAAACCGGAGAAGCCACCTGACTGTCGTGTCTTGGAATGCGGAAGGGCTCCGCTCTACTTACAAGCGGAACTCCAGCGATGGCTCCCGACCACAGATGGGGTGACGTTGCATGAGGGACGTTGCTCAAGGTGCAGCCCCGAGGCCTGCCGGCTTCCAGCTCACAGTGATGTTGCGTCGAGTGCGAGATTGGACAACGGGCGCAGAGACGTCGGCGGATACATGCGCGCCGGCATGCTCTTCGTCGCACTAGATGGACCCTTCCTGGCGGACGCGGATGTCACCCGACAGACATTGTCCACCTCTACCGACTGCCTATCCGGGCGACGAATGCCGAACAGCAGGACCACTGTGACCCCCGCCGTCTCCACGGTGACACCGGGACACCCGGAACGCTTCTGGACGGTGACCTCAACGCCCACCACAGCAACAACACCATCGGGATCCAATCTCATTCCAAGGGGACAGCAACTGCACCGCTGCGGATGCGGTCATCGACCAACTAGGTGACCTGCTGGACGACGTCGGTTGGATGGACTCCAATCAACAGCAGCGCCCCAACGCTCGTCAGTTACCTGACTAGGAAGGGGGGGCAGACGGTGCCTGACCTCGCCGCCTGCAGTCAAGATATCTATAACTAACCCTGCAGTCACGAAACGGTGGGTAGAGAAGCTAGGACCTGGGCCCAGACACTCAGAGTGACCACCTGCATCTGTTGGTCAAACTGCAGGAGTCAGCCGAGGCCCCCAGAAGCTGCGCTACACCCAGTGGACCCACCACCGCTAAGTTCCAAATGGCATGTGATACACAGGTCACGGACTGGCTGGGGTTCCAGAGGGCATGCAAAGCGGCTCGCTTGAACCCATTTCCCGCACACGCCACGGTGCAGCTACCCACTTCACTGTCATCCTTCAAGATGCTGGCAAGAGCACATCCCTCGGGAGCCAGGAGATACCCCAAGCCGTTGGTCCTTCACTCTGAAGTCCAGCAGACGTTTTTGAGCGCCAAGTGGCGAGGCGAGACATCCGAGCAGGAGACTCTGTGCCCAATACCCGTTGGATCAAAGCCAAGCGCCGGGCAACGCAGGTGGAGGAGCGTGTGTCACAGAAGAAGTTCCTCAGCTTCGTGACCACCGAGTTGAACCAGCCGACTAGCGTGGGTCAAGTCTCTCACTTGCTGAAGAAGTGGGAAATCGCCGTGGATGACGACCATCGAGACGTTAAAGCGATGAGGGTCGGCGACCGGCTGATCGTATCATCGGAGGAGAAGGTCAGCGCCTTTGCCGTCCAGTACGCCCCGTCGCCGGTGCGAGCGCTGAAAGTATACCAGGCTGCTCGACGCCTTGCTGACCGGCTGGGCTGGCGTCGCGGAGCAGATTGCGCCGGAGCCCGCACCGGATGCTGCTCGCCCCACACTGAGGAAGAGCAGAGAAGAAAGATAGAACCACCTTCAATAAGTCGAGCCATCAAGCTCACCCAGCTGAATAAGTCTCCAGGACCGGACGGGATCACCTATGAAACGCTGCAACACCTCCAACCGGTGGCCAGCGGCGCCCTCCTGCACCTCACCAACTGATCGCTGGAGGACCTTAACACTTCATGCCGTCCCTCGAGAAAGGCGAGTGGCCACTCTGAACATGAACACACTTTGGGTGCAGGTGTGGCGCCGACGCCTTTATCTTCTAACCGCATTGAAGAGAGCACACACCGAAGGCTGTCCTATAGCTGGACGCGCCACGATCCTCCACTGGTGTTCACCGTCCTGACGCCTGATCAACTGGCGGTCGCCTATTTCGGGAACAGCCACACTGAAGGGAACACGGCAAACGCACGTGCGCTGCGCGGGCGCATTCGGAATACCTCTCGGCCTGCTCAGACGTGTCTCTTTGATCCCTATTCGACATAGGTGTCGATTAGTACGGTTTTACAGGAATGGTGCCTACTCGCTTGGAATGTCAAATATATTTGTCTTACAGTAAGAACAAAGAAGCTATTTGTTTGGTCATTGGATACGATAAATGTGACATCTGGAGCCCCTTCAGCTGAATTTGTCTTTATATTATGTTTTTCATATTGTTTTGCTTCGATATTAAAAAAGGAACACCACTCTAAACAGAGAAAATAATGTTATATAGAATGGCGTACCTAAGACAATAAACTTTCCATACATACAATGTTAAAGGGAAACCGAGGCTCTGTTCGGCAGCTGCTATCAGCGCTCACGAGCTATTTTATATTGGCCAGCGCTAGCGATATACCTATGCTAGCAGTGTAATAGGGCAGGGCAGTGCTTCTAGTATCGAAAGCCTCTCTGGCGAGTACCGATAATTATGTGATGCCATACTGATCTTGGCGAATATGGAGTATTTTAGCAACCAGAGTGAATCTAGAGCAATGAAGCATATGGCTAAATTCAGAAAAATATGTTCTATAGACCAGTGTTAACAACTCCACACGCCCTATGTGAGTAGGCTCACTTCTTAATATGCAGCTTAGTTGTTTCCTGAGCTTCTATAGATAGTTTGGACATATTTTTATCTGCATAACCCATTTCACGCATCGTTTAATTTGTTTTGTTTATGCACATACGTTAACTGAACTTTACCAAAGGTCTTCTCCAGTTCAAAAAGCTGAATATTACTGCTTAAATACGTATTGTGGGTTTCCACAACAATGTCGATCTAATAAGAAGCCATGCTGATGCGTATTTCCATGTACGACTCATGCTTTATACCAAAACGTTCCGTATCGCAAAAAGTCGGTTTCCAGCCGATGAAGCTAGGAGAATGCAATAGAGATCCCCGCGTGAAGAATGCCCCAACTGTGCCAGACTGAAGTGGTCATCACCTTAATTCCTGCCAGTGGCCACAGGGCGGGAGGTTATAGTTGCGTCTTGATCGTCCCACCCGTACCGCCGGAGGGATCCACATCATACAGCCGCGACTGGAAGTGGCAGACTTACCCTGCCAGCCTGGCACAGAGGCGGGAGGTTATAGTTGCAGTCTTGATCGTCCCACCCCCTGTACTCGCCGGCAGGGATCCACATCACCACGCAGTCCTGGTCATTTAAGTTGTTGGGCTTGTCAGCCGCCCAGAAGCCCTCTTCAAACACCAGCGTGCCCTGCCCGTCCGCCCGGAGGTACACTCCCTCAGTGTCACGGTCATTGAAGCCGATCCAGCCGCCTGCATTTTCAGCCAGGGCGATGACACACTGGTCCTCGTCATATGAGAGAGGCACCGCCAGGTAGGCTTCGAGGTCGGCACACTGCTGTTCTGCGGCGGCGTATCTGGCGGGAGTGGGTATACGGTAGTAGTGCTTGCCGGCACACTCCTGGAAGAGACCTGCAAAATATATGTGAGCTGTATGAGTTGGGTCTCTTTTAGTTGGCGCTGCAACAACGATCTGATTGGAAACACGTCAACAGCGAAGGATAATGGGTGTATTTATTGGTAAAACATGAAATATATCCGAAAACCCCAGTGGTTACTGGCTATACACGAAGAAAATGCAACTCAGAGGACAGGGTCCTTCTAATCTTTCATTCCATACAGTACATGTCAAGCCCTTTGTTGCACATCAGACATCACAAGCGTAAAAACGACAAAGGAAATGAATATAATCAGCCGGAAAGGTCGTAGCCCTTTGGCGGAAACGGCCAGTGCCTTAAAATGCTTTGACAGCATCAGTTCTCTC